>AWUE01014926.1:0-83583 GCA_001974825.2 Corchorus olitorius | reverse complement strand
ATGCGCGACCTGCTATTTTTTCTGGTTTTTTTTTTTCAGATTTTCTTTTAATTTCTTTTTATCTTTTAATAAGTATTGGTTGGACAATTCATTTAGCTTAAATGGGTATGAATATGTCAATATTAGCAAGAGGATTTTAATCTTTGATTGATGATAAATAAAAAAATTTTCTTTTTTTTGTTAAAAAACATACTTTCAATCCGAAAAATTTTTTGTGTATGAGTTTTTATATTGTTTTACTTGAACGATTTTGAATGATTGAGTTTTGAAAGTTTGAAGGTTGAGAGAATTGAAAATTTTGAAGTTTAAAGAAAATAAAGTAAAGGGCAAAATAGTCCAAAGGGGGGCGGTGGCTAGTAAAAGGGGGGCGGTATTTAGTAATACCCTTTTTATAATTGAATGATTCTTCAATCAGATAATCTATGTGATTCACAAGTGAAGATACTTGTTTACTTAATTAAGGAAGAAATTAAATACAATTTCAATACAAAATGTTAGAAATGGTAGTAGGTTTGGGATTTCCTCCTAATCATATAAAACAAGAAAAAAAAAAAAAAGCTTGATAACTCCAATTCACCCGAAGGAATCAAATTACTAAAAATAAATGAGTTATTAGAAAATTTCTATATCAACAATAGTTAGACAAAAAAACAAAATATAAAGCTTTATGACCTTTAATTATTTATCAAAAAGATCACATATAGTAAGCTTTCTATTGAGTAGGTAGATATCAATTTTTCATGATTGTTTAGCTGAAGATTATAGGCTTATTCATTTAGGTTTTGCTGAGGGGTCGCTTGTTAAGTTTTCCCAACTTAATTTAGTTTAATTTTTGCAGTCAATGGTTACTCAATAATAAAAATTGGCACTGTTTAAGGGCAGTTGTCATTGCATCAACATTACATCAAAAACAAATTCATAAACATTAATAATGTATACCCTCTGCCAAAAGCTCCAAAAATTTAATGCTTAACTAACTTTCATATTGTAACATTAATGTAACCAACCTCATTAATTTATACGGCTATACTTTATACATAATGATCAGAAATTATCATTTATAAAGAAATTGCAAATGGGTATATGCTTTTCAAGGGTACACTAAGAATGGTAATATTACTGAAAATATAATCATTGGTTCAAAGTAGCTTTACATTTCTTTCAAGCTTTCCTAAGCTGTTGATGTTCATTTTAGGAGGCCTTATCATGCTAGCTTTCTGCAACTTTTAGATTCCTTGTGATGCTTTTAACCGACACTTTATAGTGGCTAACCTCTCATTACCCAGATGAGGTCCCAGCTCTTAATTAAAAATGCCAATAATACAAAATGATGATCAAATATTAAAACCCAAAAGATAACTTTGAAATGGGTAATTTCGTTTGGGAAATGAACCAAATAATTGGATATTAATATGAAGGGGTTCAATTCAATATGCTCAAGATGAATTCATTTGCCTTGGCTACAAATTGTGGAGAAAAGGCATAATTAAGTTTGATGATTTGAAGGAGGAAACTGAAAAAAACGAAGTTTGAGCAACTCTTTCTAATAGTAAACCTAGTGAAAGAGAATCTTAGGATAGTTGGTATTTCATGGATATAACTCTAACAAGAAACATCCAGAAATGCCTTTTGGATGTGAGATTGAAATCTTCTCAAAGTAACCGGTTGACTAGAAAGCAAGGAATATTTGTTTGGTGAAGATTTGCGCCATGATTGGGAAAGTAGGTTAGGGTTTGTTGGATATGAAGTCAAAGAGTGAGCCCATTTTAATGTGAATAAAGGAACTAAATCAGCTTGATATGTCAAAACTCTGGTCCAAAAGAAAAGGAACAGTGTAAAAGGAAGGCGACAAGATCAGCATCTTAATTAGGAGCAAGACACTGCTAAATCCCTTTAATAAAATTGGCATACCTTGTAAAAGATTTTATGTTAAGCCATTAATAAAAGGAAAAGAAAAACAGAACAAATATTCCCAATCTTAGTATTTCAGTTAACTTTGTTCATTGCTGTAAATTGTAAAAGCTTTGATTCCCATTAAACATGGGGGGATTCAGACTTGAGTGGTGTCTGCAAATCAGCTGTAGCCACTAAACATGAAAATATGGAATTGCTGCAGTTGAGGACAAATGCTAAAAGTCTGGTCAAAAACCATGAAACAGGGGGACCATCGATCCTTTCATGATTGGATTGTTGGTAATGTATGGGAAAGCACTAGCATATATATGTATATGTGCGCATTTAGGCCACGGCAGAACTTTCCCCCCTCCATTAACCAACCAAATTAAGCTCATTGTTGATTGGCTAATGGCGCATATTCTATGCATTTGGGGCCACCTTCGTGAGATTGCTGATGCTTTAAAATTGAACCCAAACTTCTCAAAAGCTTACAAAGTTTGATGATTTAGGATACTGGTAACATCAGTTGCAAGCAACAGTTATATATATACATATACTACTAGTAGAAGATAAACAATGGTTTATCTTGAAATTATGCACGTTTTGAATTGTTTGATTTCGTATATATATATATAGGCAAATGCTTTGAACTCAAGTAGCAGCAAGAAACAAGCTAATTTAAGTTTATATATGGGCAACAAAGCATTTAGCCTGGCTTGCTTGAACTTAAAAGAGCTTTAACTGATAACTATTGAATACTATAATTTACAATGATTCATCATAATTCATCACATGTTGACAGAGATTTTGTTAATCTTGTCCAAGTAATCATGGTGCCCCTTTAATTGTTTATGCACACTCACCTCACCTGCCAAATGCCAGCTAGATAGTGTGGATTACTATATAATTTTGTCAAAAGATTAGCATCTTTGAAATTTTAACATGAAAAAGATTTAGAAATATCACGATGCTGAGCTATCTAAATAGCACACTGATCAGCCAGATTCGCTTCTGGATTCTGCATTATTCTAGTATTCTTTCTTTTCTTAATCAGACTTGAATTTATGGAAAAAAAAAAAAAAAAGGGTTTGGAGTTTGGACTTTAGATGACCCATATATGGCCCCATTTAGCATTTGAAGTGCCCAAATTGTTGAGGAATAAGGCGCAATGCCTTTTATAATTTGGGCCACATCGAACCAAAACCATTAATAACCGAAGAGGCCTCATTTACCGGTTGACTGGTATCTGGCCCATTTTTCATATAAACATACAGGGATTGGGTTGATGTTTCTGTAACCCTAGAGCGGAAGTCTAATTGGAACTTTGTTAGACATGACTAAATTCAAAGCTGAGATAACAGTGAAAATCTTGATTGAACAAGCAACTGATTCCGACTCTCGTAACGCAAACATTCTGATCGCGAGGGAGGGTTCATGTGCAAGCGTAAACAGCTACAGTATCTTGAACGAAGAGATAATGACTGGGGAAGTGGAACCGGCCGGTAGGGGAGCCCAACCCCTAATTAACGTTACGCCGTCGCCGGCTGAGAACAAGAACAATGCTCTTTGCGACATGATGGGGGAAGAAGAACAATCCCATAATGATAATCCCCTTAACGTTACGCCGGGTGAGAAAACCAACAAGCTTCTTTCTGAAAATTTGGAGATTTCAAAGGCTCTTCCTACGAAATAAAGAATTGATGATAGTTGATGGACATGCATTTTGGATTAATTTGATGTATTCTAATAGTAGAATGCTATAAATATGAAGCTCATATTAAATTCAAAATAGACTAAAGTCCATGCAGCCGAGAAAGCTAGAATTGCAGGGATTAGTCAATATAATCTGCTCGCTACATTCTGCTAATGGACTTAGTTCTTTGATTTTGATTTTCTAAAGTCAAAGATATTGTTCTTTAATTACAGCTAGTTCCTGCTTTCTTCTCTCAATTGGGATTTAGTTCAATCAGGATCTAGCAAAAGGATCGGCCATATGGATTTTGTGGTTTGAGTTTGACTAGGATTTTAAGATAACATCAAAAACATGAAGGATATTCAGGATTTTGTAGTTGAAATTGGTCAAGTTTATATTTTGGCATTCATCGAAGAGTGAGAGAAAGAAAGTTAAATCCTGAAGCCCATGAGGAGCATTTTACATAATCATATCTGATTGTGAAACTTCGCTGTCGTCTTTGCTTACAAAGTTTTGTCTTTATTAATCTCATTTAATTCATTACTTGTTTTCTTTTCCATAACTTACCTCTTTCTTTGTTGGATCCTTCGTTTTGCCTGCCTGAGTTCATCTTTAATTCACCGGTGTCCCTTTTGCAGTTTCCTGGAAATAGTTCAAATGTAATTAAAATTCTCTTCCTTTTCAAAACCCTTTTTCCATTTCACATTTTTAAACTTGGAACTTTACTGTAAAAATCCCCCAACTTTCAGATGGAACACACTTCAGACTCTGTCTTTAATATATCTTGAACTTTGCGAGTCCTTGTCGCGAATATCTCATCTCATTTCGCTTGATTTTTGCTTATTGAAAATGGGGAACCCCAACTTTAACTTTTAGGCCTATAATTTCAGCTACTAGCCTTGCTCTAACGTCATAACTTTTGCCAAGCTCTTTATGAGTAGTACTACTTTTCTTAACATTAAGCAGGTCATTTTTCCCGTGCATTGCAATTGAGTTTTTTTTTTTTTGGGGGCCAGAAGCATTGCAATTGAGTTTAACTATAACATGGAGTGTAAAAAGAATTTGGCATGGAATGAATAATGAAGAAAACAAAATGGGTTTGGTGAGAATTTAATTCTTCTTTAGTTTTGGTTTAGGGTATAAAAGAAAGGGACGTTGAAACACGCGTGGAAAGAGTGTTCTACAACAAAAACGTTAGCTACCATAACCGTACCAATATAAGGAAGTTTATAAAGCTAAAATTTTCAGGCAATTCAATAAAAAGAGGAAGATAGCGCATGGATGGACATATGATTCGATTGTCGATAGCTGATGGCGAAGGGGTGGGTTTTTGGCTCAGTGCAGTGCTGCTGCGCTACTGCCTCTGTTGCTGCCGGCTCTGTTTCCCTGTTTGCTGATGCGTACGGTTTTGATGCCATCTTGCCTAACCCCTATTTGTCTGATTCTGAAATTACCTAAATCACCTTTCCATCCAATAAGATTTTTAAGATTGATTAGAGTGATTTAGGTCCATTTTTTGGGCTATGATTAGAGTGATTTATGGAATAAAAACAAAGACAATTAAATTGATTGGTTGGGTTTTGAAGCATGTGCTTCAGACAAAAATTCCTCCTTTATGATCATTGTCATTAGCCTGTGATTAACGTTTGGGATCTTTAGTTATATTAAAGTTGGGGGGAAATAGTAATTATGCCTTTTTTAAGTAGATTTTTGTGATGGCTATTTCAAAATGGCTGACTTTCTTTTTCTGTGAAAGGTTCATGAACGTATTTGGGATCAGAAAAAGAACATATATCAAATTGAGCCTAACTTGTGTCCTAACTAGCTCAAGTGCTCAACATATATATTTGCATAAATTGGTGAATGTCTAGTCATTTTAACTTGTATTTGACCAACTAAAAATTTCAAACTAGTTCCAAAATCATTCCATTTTGATTTGTGAAAAGCTTCAATAATTGAGCAATTGACCAAGAAATAGAAGGCAGAGATTATATAAGAAAGCTGTGGAGGAGGTTGGTATAAGGCAAGGATTCATCATGTATAGAAGTGTAATACCCATAAAAAATTGGTCACTTTCTAAAACCCAAGGCAACTTGCCACTTTTCTTTTACCGTTTTCCACCGAGAACTGAGAAAAGTCACTGTTTCTGGTCTTGTCATTTTGCACTTAGCACAGGAAGGAGAGAGAGAGAGAGTGTGGCAGTAATCCAACCATCCACAAAGAACCAAATGGTTAGGGTTTTAGGGTTTTGGGGACGTGGGCTCTTAGTAAACATCAATGGAAGAAGAAAGTTTTGATCTTGAGTTTGATTTTTTATTTTATTTTATTTTTAATTTTAACAAGTTTGTTCCTTTTTAGTCCTTTTTTCGCGTCCCCATTTTCCAAGCCATGGGGGCAATTAAAAAATCCATCTTTTTTGTATAAAATCTTTGCTTTATTACACTAGAGTAGACAACAATGACGTACAAATACACAAGAAAGACAGAGCACCTCTTTAAATGAGGCAAAACCTTTCTCTCTTTCTCTCTCTGTTTTTTTTTTCATTGGTAACAGTAACACCATCCCAGTAGCAGTTGCCAGGCGCCGTTTCTCTTTTCTTGCACTCTCTCTTCTTCTTCTCTCTGCAATAATGGTTACTCCACCATTATCTTCATAAGTCCCTGACCAATCTCTCTCTTCAAATTTCAAACAACAAAACAATGGCAAGTGTTTTCCTTTTTCTCGTTTTAAGTTTCCTTTTGCTTTCTCTCTTTCTCTCTCTATCAAGCTAATTGAATTGTGTTTTCCTTTTTTCCAGTTGTTTTCTTCACATCTAGTACCTCGTTGGCTTCAAGTTCTTCTTTCTGAGAAATTCTTCAATGCTTGTATAATTCATGAAGAGGCCAAGAAAAACGAGAAGAATATCTATTGCTTGGACTGTTGTATCAGCATATGTCCTCACTGTTTGTCTCCTCACAGCTCTCATCGTCTTTTACAGGTTAAATTTTCTCAGAAAATGATCATATTTTTGTTTCTGTCAAATTTATCTTGATGATGAATGATTTCAAGTCTTTAACTCTTATATATGTCATGTTTCTAGATAAGAAGGTATGTTTATCACGATGTTGTAAGGTTGGATGATGCAACAAAACTCATGGACTGTGCTTTTGTCCAAGTAAGTCATAATTCAACTTGAAAGTTGAAACAAACATATTTTGGAAAAAGATGTTTTAATTTATGATTTCCCTTGCTTTTTTCTTGCTGGAAAACACTTTTTAGCTTATGCAATCAACCCCTTTATCTTTCTATCTCTAATTTTACTCTGCATGATTACATACAACATCCTTCCTTTCTTGACAAGAAATTCAAATTAATGTAAAAATGATTTTCTGGTTAAAAAAGAGCTGAAATTTTCAGAAAAGCAAATTGTCTGAATTCTGAAACGAGTGTTCAAATTAGTTCTTCTGCAATGGTACTAATTTCTCTTTCTCTTTTATTAGTCATATATAACAAACAGTGCAAAAGTGATATTTATAAACCAAAGGCCACAGACAAGGCAGTTCCGAGGCTCCGGCAACATCTGCAGCACCTGCGACAGAAGCCTGCAAGACCCTTATCTCTTTTGCTCTCTTTCTTGCAAGGTTCCTTTCTTTTTTTATTCCCATAACTCCATAACCAAAATCTCCACTCTTTTTCTTTTCTTCTCCACTTTTGCACGTCTGTTTCTCTATATTTTTCAATCATTTCATCACCCATCATGTCTTGATCCTTTTTTTCTTTTCGGTTTGGTTGTATCAGGTTAATTATCTGTTAAGAACGGAAGATGGGCTTTCAAAGTTCCTGTTCGAGTGCAATTTCTTGCCTTTGTCGGAATCGGGTTTCGATGATGGTTTGGTAACGCCGGATTCTGTCCTTGAGCCGTCTGGTTCGACCAAGACATCTTCTGGGTCTGGTGGATACGGTGAAGTGTGGTGCAGGGCGCTTTCTTGCACTGCTACGACGGAAATTGTGAGGAAGAAAAGGAGTAGCTTGACGGCGGCTTGTCGTCCGACATTTCCTCCGGTATCCGAAGTTTCTGGAAGTTTGATGAACCGGAGGAAGAAAACTCCACAACGGGCTCCACTCTATTGAATTACTACTAATTCTAAGGAAGAAGAGAGAGAAGGTAAGGGGAGAATGGAACATTGTTGGTAATTAACCTTTTTAATTAAGGCAAATTAGAGATTAAATGATTGAAAAAACATCTCCCAATTTTGTTTATGTATACTTTTCTCCTCTTCTCCCATTGCAAATTATTCATCCTTACAAAATTTTTTATATTTATTTTTCCTTTTACATACTCTTATTATAGTGAGTAAAATACTGACAGAAAGTGCTGTATTATTGCATTATATGATTTATATGATTATATCCCCCTTTTCTATTAAAGGGGTTATATATAGTATTTTATATATATTTCGAATTACCTGTATACAGCTTTTTCTTATTGTTTGGATTGAATTTTGTCCTCAAATGGCCTGCCTGAAACTTTGATTAAGCAAGAAAAATTAATCAAATTGCATCATTTTATATTTATATGGTAATAATTGAATAATTTATGATTTGCATATATTGGTGGAGACAAATTTTGATGGAGTAAATTGCAATTGCAAATCCAGAACTGTCTCTGTCTATTTCTTTTCTTCCTTTGCTTTTCCTTTTACCCTGGACAGAATGGGGACAAAATTGGAAGGCAAATAGGCAATGGCATACTTAAATTATTTACTGTTTCCCTTCCCCAATGTCTCTTCATTTGAGAAAAGATTAACTCTTTATTATTAGTCTTGACTAGTCTAATAAGTACTACGAATTTTGCATTTTAATCTTGGTTGGAACTTGTGACATTAATTTAGTGATTAATTATATACTTTAGGGATAGTATATCTTTGTACGTACATGTATAGAATTATTTATGCTACTTTGAGATACGTGTAGAGACCACTCCTTGACAGAGAAGAGAAATAGTAACTATTTAAACTTGATTTTCTTTCCTTTTTAAATTTAATTATTGGCAAAAGTTTTTTCCTTTTCATGATTTCTCTTCTATGGAAATTATGCTTTTTTCAGCGTAGTAGTATATTTTTTTCCAGCATAGATACCTTTTTTTATGGCCTTTTGGGTCTTGGGTCATTTCGGTTGTGTCAAACTTTTCTTTTAAATTTCTCCCTCTTTTTGTGAAAAAGGTAAGGCAAAAAAGCTTTTAATTGATGGCTCTTCTATTTATAATCTACGGCTAGATACTGCCAATTGAGCTCATCGATTAGGATCACAAGTTGAGGGTATTGAAAATGAGCTTTGGTTGAAAATTATTATAGACTAGAAAATGGAAGACGCCAAATTGCCAATCTTTTTATTACAAGCAAAAGCAATTGGACAGTTGAAGAAAAGAAAAGACACATTGATTATTTGGATTCTGAATGGTGAGTGTCATTTAATGCTTCATCTGGCAAAAACCTAATATTTGGTAGTTAGGTTTCCCAGCATGTTCCTCCTCTCCCTGCTCTTTCTCCATATTCCAATTGACCCTTTCTTCCTAATCTTGCAAACTTTCTTTTTCAATAAACACTATCCATATTTCCATAGCAATTCTCAAATGAGCTTTTTTTTTTTGGTAGAACAAATGGGCATTTTCATTTCTCCTTGGAAAAGTTTTAATTTGTTGAATCTAAATATGAAGATATTTTCTTTGAACAAATTAAAACAAATGCTATAGTATATCCTTTTGGAAACTAAAGGGTAAGTTAGAAGAAGGATTGGTCACCTGATGCAAGGACAAGTGTTTGGCATTAATTGATCCTTTCCCCCTGCTGTGGGTTTCTGCCACGTATCAGGATATATATTGGCTTTTTGTCATGTGTGCACATGAATACAAGTTGTAGCCTTCAGAATAGAGAATAGCTTTGAAGCATGCCGACGTTTGTATTTAAAGTAGCAAAATACAAATTTACATTTTTAGAACATAAGAAAAATGAAAATAAATTTATGGGACCACGATGATCTAGTAGTAGCTTATATCTTTTGCATATATTTTCAAGTAATGCAGTTAATGGACATGGATGTTTAAGTTATAGCAAAGAATTTATGTGTTTTCTGGGCTTTGTAAATTGGCTTTGATTGTTCAAAATCTCTGACAGGAAAAGGAATGAAGAGAGAAGTCGATTTTCTCTTTGCATTCACACAATCTAGAATGGGTCCAGAAATTTACAGTGAGGTTGCATTCGCATCGGCTGCCGTGTATACACTATGGACCAAAGTTGGGATAAATAAATGCTTAAGTTTCACCATTTATCGCGTAACTTTTTTTTTTAACTCGCTGTAATTGTATAGCCCAAATTCCGCTCTTCCCTGTTCAGCTACCACTCTGTCACCCTTCTTTCCCGTCCCTTACGATTTTTACTTTCTGGTCAAAGCTTCTGCCATTTCATTTACTCCTTTCAATTTTGATGCCTTGCCAAACAAAAACAAAAGGTGGAAAAACTCTCTTAAGTGCTGCATTCCTCATCAATTCTTTGTTTTTTTTGGTTCCCCGCCCAGTGGGTAGGGTAGCCTGGGCTCTGGAGGAATGATTCGATCTCCAGGTTAATTCTCATTGCAAGAAACCTCCGGGGATGATTTTAGTCGTTTAGGGATCAATTGCACGTGGCCAGGGGAAGTGGTTGCAGTAGCCAATCTGTCATCAATATAAATCATCATTTGAAAGCAATTGGTCCATATTCACATATATGTAGAAGGGGGGTTATTAGAAAAATCAAAGAACTGAGTTATTAGAAGTACTAGTAGCCATCAGGGCATTGCATTCGGTGCCGTGGTTAAGTATGGAACTCTTAATTTCAGTGTTAGGTTTTGATCCTAACAGCATCAAGTAAAAAAAAAATTGGTTTACTGCTTTTTATTTTTTGGGGGGGGGCACAAATTTGGTGTAGTGCTTTAAGCATGCATTATTCAGATTTCAGGCGAGAATCTTGGAACTTGGGCTTGGCCTTGAGCAGGGCTGGTGGCTCTAGCCCTAGCACCCTTGGACGACCTTGACCCATTTGAAGAATTGAGTTAACGGCACAAATATGTTTAACCTATGGTCAACTGCGACGTGGAAGGAACAGTTTTGAACGGACCAAAGAACTGTTTGCTAGAATCAGTGAAATAGGCATATGTTTCTTCCATTGTATTTGGCCTTATATCAACTTCCAACCTTCTTCAGAAACAGGTTTCAGAAAACACTATAGGGATGAAAAGAGGGAGGAACAAGCAAAACATAAGATAGCCCTTTTTTTTTTTTGGCAATAGCAAACATAAGATAGATTAGAGAATTAAGTTAAGCTTAAAACATACAAAACTACAGATGCTAGCATTCCACATTTCGACTACTAACACACACAGACTCTTAATTTAAATTATAGCAAGAAACTGATCACCAAGTAGAATGGCAGAGTTGAAAGATCATGAACACGCTTAACAGATAATATTATCATACACATGTAATCAACTTCTGCAACTGCTGGAAATTCAGGCAGATCAAACTGCTCGCCTCTTCAAAAAGCCTAGTTTCCCAGAAGGACGAGGGTCTACCGCATCCAGCATTGCTTCCAACTCATCAAGCATTGATCTTCTTGCAGCTCGAACCATAAGATCAGCACCCTAAATTCACAGAGTAAATGACAATTGAACAAATTACAATGGATAACAATTAAGTTTAAACTATTGACTTCAAATTCTTCAATTCTCTTAATTAAAAAAATACTGAAACAAGCTAATAATATTACCTCAATAGCATCAACGGTCAGGATAAGAGCAATGATACGCTCAGAGAAGCGTTCCCGCTCCTCTGCATCGCGGGAAATCCTCTGCCTGTAAGAGTAGTTATTGAATAACGACCTGATTTCCTTCAACTTAGCCTTGGCTTTGGCCACCTCTCGCAACGATCGTAAAGCCTTTGACCGACGGATTAGATACGCTCTGAATTTCCTTTCTATCACCACCGCCGCTTCATCGGGTGACAATTCCTTCCTTTTCCCTCTAAGCCTCGCCACTGCTCCAGCTCTCCTCCCAAAAGCCTTTCACGCATTTTCACAAACACGTTTGATTCAATAGAATGTCCATGTTGTTCTGTGCACCAACACACACTCAAAGGTACCAACACTTACTTGTCTAAGAAGCTTAGCCGCATGATCCGCTGACTCTTCAATCTCCAACACACGCGTTGAATTATTTCCCTTCAGCTTCTCCTTGCCTACCGCTGGGGATCCCAACTCCTTAATCTCGAGTGGCACTTCCTTCTTCTCAACCTTACACGTGTCGTGTTTCTGCCTCGCAACGCTTCCCTCCTTCCTTCCCTTGATCTCAGCCGTCCACTCATACTTGATCTCAACCGTATATTGGTACTTCCAGTCAGCTTCACTCTCGTCCGAACTCTTCATCTCAGCCTTCCACGTGTACTTCCTATCACCTCCCTTAAACCGGTCGGTACCAAACTCCAAAGCCCCAGGCCCAGCACCAGTCCTCCTGTAATGGGCCGCAAGCGGCGTTTCGAAGAGGCGGGTCACATCTTTAATAGCGTGAAAGGCCTGATTAAAAGGTGATAGAGAAGTAGTAAAGAGGCTGGAACTCGGCCCAAAAATTTCAAAGGGGAATGACAGCTCGGGCTCTTCAAATAACAAAGAAAATAGGGACGGCGAAGGATCGAAAAGGTGGAGTGCCCCGGCGAGAGACATGGGCGGCGCAGATTTCAGATAATGTGTAAGGAGAGGAATGGGGAAAGTTTACTTTACTGGGGAGAGTGTGGTGGTGAAGTGACACCGATGGGGTCAAATCAGGGAAAGTGGGGTGTGAAGGGTAACATGGGGAATTCAAGGAGCGTGGGACAGCTGGTGGCGGTGGAACGGTCGAAGGGAGCAATGATTCGCCGCGTACGGGGACGATTATTATTGATGTTGACAAGCTACATGGACATGGACATGGATGGTTATGAAATACTCTCTCTCTCCGACCTGCTTTTCCCAAAAATAAAATGCTAAAATAACCCAAAAAGTAAAAGTTGCTTTGAATTTCTGATTTCGTTTTAGCAATAATAAAAAAGAAAAGGGAGTATTGCACTACCAATAATTCATGGTATGGCGCAGCATGCATAAATCATAAATTCAATTACTATCATTCATCATGTTTGCATGTGAAGTTGGTGGATAAAATCTTCGCAATAATAAACTCAATAATAGAAGTAATGAAATTTTCTTCTTCAGTTAAGGAAAAAAAAACACTCGTAATAATTTACTCAATTATAGTTTGTATTTTCATATTCATTTATCAATTATTATTGGACGAATTACTAATAACTTACTAGTAGATCTTTATAAATAAATTCACCAAAACTAACAACTTGTTAAGGAAATAAATTTTCGGATTTCTTGGGAGGTCTCTAGTTCGAATTCTGAAATGAATGAGATGAAATGCGAAATGAGAAGACTACCTTTTATAATACCCTATGGTTATATTGTTATTAGCTACATCAAAATTTCCATTGTGTTATAAATTGAATTCCTTAACAAGTCTTTTCAATTCATGATGCAACTTTCCTCTTTTAAATTTGAACATTTCTATATTTTTTTTTTGCTAAATAGTCCAATTGTCACCTGAAATTTGTAAATTTAAGTTAATTTGCCCTCGGAACTATTTAAGCCAATTTACCTTCGAAATTAATAATTGTGCCACATTGCCGCTTTGATTTTATTATTGTATTTGCTATGGTTCATGCTCATTATGTCTTTTGCCATGACCCATTTTCTATGCAGGAAACAATGAGAAAAGAAGCCAGGCGTGCGGGTGGCTTCTCTCTGTCCTTCGTGGTGCTAATCGGTATTCTTGGTGCCCAAATTGGCTATCTCATTAAGAAAGTTTAGGAAGAACTGCTGTCCTGTTGGTTCAAGTTTCAACCATGTTAGTCAAAACATCTAATTTTATAATTTTGCTTTACAGCTTTAAGCATGGATCATGGAAAGCGGAAACTGAAATTGGGCTTCATCAGGAGAGAATCTTGGTACTTGGGCTTGGCCTCCAGCAGGGCTGAGGTTCTAGCCCCAGCACCTGCATAGCCAGGCCATCGAAATTCGAAAGCTTGGAGGCCTTCGACTACCTTTATCCATGCCCATTTGAATAGCTTAAAAGATACTATTGTGTTAAAGCCTTCAAGGC
This sequence comes from Corchorus olitorius, assembly GCA_001974825.2. Lineage (NCBI taxonomy): Eukaryota > Viridiplantae > Streptophyta > Magnoliopsida > Malvales > Malvaceae > Corchorus > Corchorus olitorius. Next base: position 69,794 of record AWUE01014926.1, on the reverse strand, counting down.
AGAAGGAAATTTTATAACCAACCCTAGACACACTGACACACCATCAAACGAAAATAACTTTCTATTAAACCAACGGTAGACACACTGACACATCATCAAACGACAGTTATGAACTTTTTTTTTTACTCACATCAACGGCTGAGAATGATCACAGATATCACAAGCATGTATACCTAGTAGTATTATTTTTGAGGTATATACCTAGTAGTAGTATTATTTAATCGGCACAAGGAAATTTTTTTTTTAATTTTTCTGAAACTTCTTCTATTCTGCCGTTTGTTTCTTCCCCATCTCTCACAATCTACTTATTCATTTGTTTTTTTTTCTTTATTTTTTTTGCAAAAGATTTTTTTTTTGAAAAAAAAAAAATTTGTTTAGGAGTAAGAACTTAAGAAGCCATGACTGCTGGAAATCTTCTCCATATTCAACCAACAGAGCTTAAATTCCTTGGTAAGTTACTTCTCGCCCGCCTTTTCTTTTGCTAGTTTACTGTTTTCTTCCTTATGATTTTCGTATAAAAGACATTGAAGCGAAAAAAAGGGAACTTTTGGAACGTAATTTTGTAATTGCTTGGTGAAGATCACTTCGATCAATGTCCCCAAGCTATGCAAAAGTTAATTTAGTTGACTTTGCTTTACCCATTCAGTAGTATCTTTCCCCCAATTTGATCAAAAAATATATAAATGATCAAGTTATTTAGTTATTGTACCTAGCAAAAACAAACAGAAATTTACTTATTAGTTCTTTTATTTGAGATGGTATGTTTGATAGAATCTGTTTGAGGGGCAGGCATTAGTTTCTGTTGTTTTATTTATTTTTGTTTTTTTTTTTTATATTTTTGTCTATGGAATATCTGGCATGTAAAGTTGAATTGAGGAAGCAAAGCTCATCTTCTCTGCGATTGACCAACAACTCAGAAAACTGTGTCGCCTTCAAGGTAATTGATCGTTTATCTTCTTATACTTCTGTAATTGGATATAAAAGATAGAATTTACCATTTAAAAACTTTTTACAGGTCAAAACAACTAACCCCAAGAAGTATTGTGTCCGTCCCAACACCGGCATAGTTTTACCTGGAAGTACATGCTCTGTCACTGGTAAATTTCTGCTTTTGATCCCTGCTGCAGCTAAGTTATTCTTGGTGTTTGATTGAAGAGTTTTTCAAATTTGATTCTTAGAATGTATTTATGGTTTAACTTGGCAGTTACAATGCAAGGTCCAAAGGAATCACCTCCTGATATGCAGTGCAAGGACAAATTCCTCTTGCTAAGTGTTGTTGCTCCAGAAGGTGCAACTGTCAATGACATAACTTCAGACATGGTATGATGGCTGTGCTGCTATCTTATGTTTTGTTAACATTTTGGTTTCTGCTTTTCGTGGTTTGAATTTAAATTGTTGTGATTTGGATTGCAGTTTAACAAAGGGAATGGTCGGGTTGTGGAGGAATTCAAATTGCGCGTCATTTACATTCCTGCTAATCCCCCATCTCCTGTTCCAGAAGGGTCTGAAGAGGGTACCCCTCCTAGATCTGTGCATGAAAATGGTATTCAAAATGCTACATCATTTGAGGCTGTAAGTGGATTCTGTTGTTGGTGGCAGGAATAAAAATTTTATTTGTCCTTTCTTCTAAATTTTATCAACTATTAATAGACAATGCCATTGCCCTTTGGTGATATACCTTGTGTGTCTTTGTCTCTCAATATCAAAATATAGGTTTCAAGATCTTTAGAGGAGACTAAACAGAAGTCTTCAGAGGTAATTCATATTTCTGTTATATATGTCAATGTATAATTGTCATATTTATAGCATTTCATCTTTCTACTAGTGGCTGCTCCTTCACTTCCAAGCTCCTTATTGTTTTTAGAATATAGCATTATGGCATAGTGACATGTGCATTGATGTTTTCATCATTTTTTTAAGGTTGAGATTTGCTTTAGACTGTATGTTTGAGATGCCATCAAATTATTTCTCAGATAATAAAAGCTAGACCAAGACAACGTGTTGCATATTTGCTAACAAGTTCCCCTGTCATATCCATCATGTCTATACTTCTACTTGTCATTTCTTATATCATTGTTTTAAATGCACTTTTATCTCCAGGCATGGTCCCTAATTTCGAAGTTGACAGATGAGAAATCTTCTGCTTTGCAACAAAATCAGAGGCTATCTCAGGAACTGGTATGAATTTATAGTAGCAGACTTTATATTCAGGGGTGGTAGAAGGAAATTTTTTATGTTGCCTTTTGTGAAATGGCTGTTTTGCAGTTATGATCTCTTCTCCCCTTGTTTTTCCTATGCAATCCATTATTAAAATGCTGCCATATTTTTCATGCAGGAAACTTTGAGAAAAGAAGCTAGCCGTGCCGGTGGCTTCTCTCTATCATTCGTGGTGCTAATCGGTCTTCTTGGTGCCCTGATTGGCTATCTCATTAAGAAAGTTTAGGAAGAACTGCAGTTTGGTTTAAGTTAAGCAGTAATCGGCTGCTTTGTTTTAATTTTTGGATCCTTAATTTTTAGGTCCCTGCTTTTAGTGTGTACAAAAAAAGGTAGGCTTGATAATGTTTAGTAAAATGATCGATTGTTCTAGTTTGAACAGGTGAATTGATTACATGGCGTTTAGGTAGTCTTAATATCAAACCTATGCAATATTCTTAAAATGAATTTGCAAATTTCCTCACTGCTGTGTGGATAATCTGTTCATTCTATCATAGTTTTGTCTTTTGAGCTGCTTGGCTAGCGCCAATGCCATCGTGAAGCAAATATAAGAAAAAGAAAGGGAATATTGCCCCATTATTCATTCATATATATATATATATATATATATGATGATGATAAATATAAAAGATCAATGGTACAGTTAAAAAGATCGATACATTTGATTCATTCGTCTGTGCAAGTTAATTAGAAGACTCAATTTCTTGGATCCATTTGTCAACATCCCATTCATCCCGATAATTATCACTATAATATGATTTGATTTTCTTACTGAAGTAAAACATTTTCTCCTTCCACTTGTCCAGGGGCCTCAAGTCCAAAAGAGCGACAAGCCAATTTTCATAATCAAACTGCAACCAGACAACAACAAAGTCAATATATATAGAGAGAGTGAGATGGGTTTGGTTATGGAAAAAGGAAACCTTGGTCTGCTGAAGCGTATGGGTTTGATCTTTGGGCAATCCAGACTTGTCCATGTGATTGTAAAGTTCTTGGACAGATTTTGCCATCTCTTGTTGGCTCGGCAGTTTCAACTTGCCAGACAAAACTTTTGCCACCCATATCGCTTGCAATTCTATTACAATTGTGGGCACTGCCTGATTGTGTCGAAAAAGTAATTAGAATTTTGAAGATGAATTAGAAATGTCAGAATATCTCAGAAACATTGATTAGAAGTTTACCCCGTTAGTTAGTCCCACGAAAGAAAGCCAAGGGGATAAGCTTGGTGGAAAAACATCCTTATAAAGAGGTCCAACACGGTTGTTGTCCACAGTAATTACCCCATTTGATCTAAGAAATGGGAAATGGTATTTGTAACTGCAAGAGATTTAAGAGGTTTAAGTAAATTCTGGGAAAAAGATGAAAATGAAAAGATTTGAGTGATTTTGGGAATTACCCAGTACAGTGAATAATGGCATCTGCATCAACAATTGATCCATCTTGGAATACCACTTTACCATCTTCACGAGCGCATTCAATCTGCAGTCAGTCACAGTCCATCAGGAAAAAATGACACCCCCTTTAAAAAGTTGAACTTATAAAGCAAATGAACTAGAAACCATAATATGCTGCCAAGCGTTGTTAAGATTTTCCAGCCTTTTCAACTGGATTTCAGGTCCTCTAACAGCTTGATGAACTTCTTTTGCAATAGGGGACACCTCTTTCAATACGTCAGAGGCACTTGATTTGTTCCCAATGACCACCACTATCTGTCAGCCGGAAACCAAAAACCAATTTAACAAAAGATCATAAATTTACATGTAGAGAGTAACATTGGAAAGAGCAATTTTGAGCTTCGACTAATTCTATACCTTATTCTTAAACTGTTCAGGAGTCCGGTAATTATGGCTATGCATTTGAAATCCTGGCCAAGTGTCCCTCCCTAGAACATGACAAGTAAATTTGAGTTGAATGAAGGAAATCTATGCATGGATTTGGAAAAGCTTAAAACAGCAATAATCAAAAACCTGGAAAGTCTGCAAGTTTTGGCTCCGTGTGTTTGCCATTGCAAACAACCACAGCCTCAAAGATTTCCTCTGTGGATTCCTTCCCTTGAGTCCTAGATTCAACAATCCACTCATGTCTTAGTTCATCAATTAGCTCAACCCGAACGACTTCATGCCCGAATCGAATCAACTCCACCAACCCAAAGTCAACAGCAAAATCCTCAAGAAATCTGAGCACTTCCTCATGACCTGGAAAATTTCTTGGATCCCCATCTGCTTTCTTCACAAATGGATAATCCGTGAAGCCCATAATGTGTCTAGGGAGATTCACTCGAAGAGATCTGTAAAGGCTAGAATGGACTATTTCTCGATTTGGGTCAAGGCCCAACGGGTCGGTCTCTACCCGTAGGTCATACAGCCATAAGCCACCAACTTTGTTGCCCTTTTCAAATACCGTCACCTGGTGGCCTTCTCTTTTAAGCTCCCTGGCGGCGGCTAGTCCGGCAGTCCCGGCTCCGATGACCGCCACCTGAAGAGATAGTGCCATTCTAGGGCGGCTTTTAAGAAATTGGGTATTGTTTATGCTGAGAGATTTCGATTTTTTAAAGCCACAATTGAAATTCCTTATTTATCAATATTTAATGATTAGGTTGTCTTGGCTCAGTTCAGAATTGGCATTTTACTTTTAGATATTTTAATCCTTGGTGTCGGTGGGCTAGATGCAAATGGCAGCAAAGATCAAAATTTTCTTAATAAATTTTACCCAAAGCTGTAAATAACATGAAAAATATTAAGACAAGAAATTGTTCTACGCTTCTACTCCAATAAAAATAACCCGTTGAAGGTTAAAAATCACATAAAGAAAAAAGAAAATCCATAAACCCAGACATCTGAAAACCCCATAAACCCAGAAATCTAAAATCGAGAATTGACAACTTCCGTTTTCCCCTTTCCCTAATCTAGCTGTCTTGAATTCTGATAAAACTATTTTTTAAGGCCATCGTCGCCATGGCTGGTGCTGGGTTTGCGGTAGTTTTCTTCATAGTGCTTGGCGATCACATAGCCGGTATTTGCGAGCTTTCTGACGTTGGGAACGTCGTAGTTCTGAGCGAGGTAGACGCCGAAAAGCGTCCCAGCCATGAGAGAGAAGGCGGTCCTTATGATACCCATTGGATCAAAACACGGGAGGGAGAAAGAAGAAAACGATCGATGGAATAATCTGGATTTCACTGCTAGCTTAGCTTAGGTTTACCGTTTAACTGTAGCGATTGGGCTCAGCAAAGATGGGGGGTATTTATTTATATATATATCGTATTGATTGGAATTAGTAGTCTCTCAATTGTCGTAGTGGCCAAGGCTTTGGATCTTTTGATTTAAACTAATCACGGTTTCTTATTCTTGCCAGGCAACTAATCACAATTTCAATTTCATCATAATTGGGGTTACCCCTTCCCCAAGGGTCAACCTAGAGATTCAATTGGACTGCAACAAGGGTCCACAGTGTACGTGTATTTGCTTAATTAGAGTATTATTGCGACTTTCTTTTTTTTTTGGAAAAAAGATGAAAATGAATGTAAATAAAAAATTGAGTGAAAACAATTACTACCGTGTTAAGAGCCAGAGGCTTTCTTCTTCCTCTCTTTAAGCTAATTACTCTTTTAAGGCCCTAACATTTACAAAAATCTCAATTTAGAGTCTATTATTCAAAAACTCAAATCATGGTCCAACATTACAAAATCGATTCAATTAAGAACTAAATCAGGGTCCAATATAACAAAATCGGCTCAATTAAGGGCCTTTCATCAATGTTATGCTTAGGCCATGATAACGCAATATTGGACTCTTATTTGAATATCTAATTTTTTTTAACAATGTAATTTGGGGCCTTTATGAGAAAGTTCTAAATCAAAATTTATATATTTTTGAGAGAACCTATTTGCTTACATAGGTGGAGTCAATTAGAGTCTAGAACCTGTAAGTAGTCGGAATCTTACACTGAACCGTGTTAAGAGGCTTTTTTTATAGCATGTGTAATTTGGGTTCTAAATCAAAATTTACCTAGAGTAACTAACTAAGAAAATTTTGAATCAACATCTCTTTATTTAATTTCATCACTAAAAGAACATCTATAATAAACAATACATCATATATTTTTGAGAGAGCCCATTTGCTTCATCAAGTTGTGCAAGCCACCCATAGCACCAATCTGCACCTTGCTCATGTGCTGCGCATTCATGTTGCGAGATAAGGCAGGAATTTTAAGACTCTTCTTCATTTTGCTCCAAATCCTAGCAAGACGATTGTGCTCCTCTAACATTTCCATTACCTCTCGGATGTGACGACCAGATCCCCGGGCTATCCGCATCATTCTTGATTCGTTCATGAGCTTTGGGCTTGAACTATCCAACTCTTTATCGGTCATGCAGTCCATGATGGTCATGTATATCGCTTCATCTTTGCCTGGCTTTCCTTTTCACTACCCTTTGGCATCAATCCCATTGCCCAAAAGGAACCCATTTTGAGTATGTTCTGAAATTGCTCATGCATAATCCTCAGAGCAAAGTTCCCTTCCAAAAGCTTTTGCCCAATCTCTGGTTTTTGATCCTTGGGAACAACTTGATGAATCTTGTCTATGAACCCAGACAAGTCACCACCCATTCCCAGAAGACGACTTACAAATGGTTTAACATCAAACACTTGGGAACTTTTAGTCGCTGCCACCGCACTGAGCGCGCCACCGCCCTTGGCATGACCGTCCATTTTGGTAACAATCACGGCACCAACTGCAACACTCTGTTTAAACGCCCGAGCTTGTTCGAAGGCAGCCTGGCCTATACTACTATCCATAACAAAAACAACAAGGTCTGGTTTCGTTGCTTCATAAACTTGACGCATTTCTTCAAACAGTTCAGCTTGCTGTTTATGGCGCCCACTGGTATCAACAATAATGAGATCACAGTTTTGTTTCTTAAATCTTTCTACACCTTCCACAGCAACTTTTACAGGATCTGACTCCATGGGTCTTCCATAAAATGGGATCTTAACTTTAGCAGCATTCTGTTTTAACTGATCAAAAGCGCCGGCTCTGAAAGTATCAGCACAGATTAGAGCTGGGTTCCAACCTTTTTTCTGATGATCAAGTTGTTGTTTTCCCAGACCCTTGTAAACCCACAAACATCACAACACTTGTTTCCCCTTTCTTTGGAGTGAAACAAGGCGGCTTCCCAGGATTCAACATGTTACATAGCTCATCAAAAATTGCCTGTTGGATGATTTTGCGCTTGTTATGACCGGCGGCTGTGTTGTTGAGATTGACAGTCTTCCTAATATTGGCTTGCATATCAGAGATGAGATTGAATCGAACATCGGCCTGAAGAAGAGCTCTGGCGATTTCGTTAAGGCATTCGTCTAAAACCTTGTCGTTGATTATCGTCGCATTGGTCATCCGATGTATTGCCTTTGAGATGCTCCCTCCTAATTCTGCTAACACCATCTTCGGTAGCTTGAAAGATTTTTCTAGATACAATCAAAAAGAGGTAATATTCCTAAATATTAATTTTTTCGTCGACTGGAAGAATTTGAGAACTTTAAATTTGGGGTTTTTTATATTTGTTTTAATTTCGCCGACTCCACTGATCTATAATACAAGAGACACTCCTAATTAGAACTGGATTCATGGCCCGGGTTAAGAGGCTTTCTTCTTATACAACACCAAAGTCAATTTTAGTTAGGAATAAAAACTAGTAGTAAATAAATTGCTAATTAAAAATGATTGAGATGATCATTTGTGATTTCTAATTCAATCCCACGTCTATATGAAAGGGGTTAATTTCGATTCGACAAAACTTGAGAATACATTAGTTAAACTCAAAACATAATTAATTCGTCCTTGGAAAAAGGTCTAGATGTTAATGATTTATCAATTTAGATCGATATTGATAAATCAACTATGTAATTTAACGGTGTAGATGATAGCACAAATAGTAGCATAAAATTAGCATTTTTAATTGTGGTTCTGCCTGAGGATAATTCATGTGTCGATCATATCCAATAGGTAAATCAACTTTGAATTTTAAGTAATTTGACAATTGGCTTACAAGTAAGTTGGTCGAGGTGAAAATAAGAAATTCAATGAAAATGGATATCCTTAGCATAGCTATTAGCTTAAATAAAAGATTAATTAATGATTAAAATGATCTTTATTTGCTTATGATAGACGACTTTGCAAATATAGTAGCATACATTAAGCAAACTGAAAAGTGAAAACACACATGTCGTTTGGCCATGTTTTCAACTTCCAATACAAAGATCCGATTGGCCAAAAAAACACACACACACACAAAGATACGAAGTAGAACAGAAACGTGTTGTTGATTCAGGAGGTGGCTGTAGTTTGGGGCTCCACTTCATGTCCTGGATTCGCAGCTGCTGCAGGTTTGTCTTCACTTGCTTTGCGAAGACAAGAGCGCGGCCAGTTGCCTCCGCGCTCTTGTTTATGAAGCTGGCAACGTTGGATTCCCCGACTGAGAAACACCCCGAACACCGTCCCCAATAGAAACGTGGCACCGCTCTTCATGCTTTAGTTCGATTGATCAATATATTTAGCAATTCAGGAAGATTTTAGGATTCTATGCTAGTAAAAATGAAATAACATTAACTGGGTTTTTATTAATTTTGTAGGCCTATCAGTATTACCCATGACCATGATCATTTATATGGAAGGTTTACTCCCTTCTCCAAGGGTCAAGGTCAACCAAATCCCTTTTTTAGTCTATTTATTATCTCCTTGGATCCAATCATCCAGTTCCAGTTCTCTTCAAGAAAAAGAAAACTCAAATCATGGTGGAAGAAGTCATATATGACGTCTGAGTTGAGCTCGTTTGTTTCTAGGGAAGGTCATGACGCATGACTCGTGACAAATTTTGGGCACCTGGGCCAGTTTTTTACGTCTCGATTGTTAGACCTGGACATTAGCGCTTTAGCAGGCTTTGTTCAACGAGCCTTGTATAATTAGCTTGAAAAGTTTGGGCTGACATTCCAATTTTAGGGCTATGAAGAGGTGCAATTGGGCTACTTTCATTTGAATGATGAACCCAAGAAAGCCCACGCTTAATCTTTTTTTTTTTTTGGCCAATTTATCTGCATAATCTGCATAAACAGAATTTATCCCACTACCGAAACAGAGCATTCTCGTTCAGAGGCAATATATATTGTACCATAGAAGAATGAATAATGCCATTAGCTAAATTTAATACTTAGATGTGGCAATGGCAATGTGAGATCAATTAGAGCCACAATTCATCAATGGTGTGCAGCCAAAGGACAAATATTTCTAATCAAAATAATGTCAATCACACATTCATAAAAATCTAGCCTCCACTTGCTTTCCCCAAACCAAATTTCTCTATAAATTTGTAATTCCGGCTACCCTTTGCTTTTCATTGCGAGTGAAAAAGATCACTAATTATGGCTTTGAGAGGTTTTACTCTTTTCATTTTGCTTAACATGTTATTGTTCACTTGTGTTTCATCCCATAAGGTCGTTTCATGCCCTCCTCCACCCAAAAAACCATCGCCTTCGCCTTCGCCTTCGCCTTCGCCTTCGCCTCCCTCTGTCCCAAAGAAGCAACCGGCCAAATGTCCCAAAGACACTCTTAAATTCGGAGTTTGCGGGAGCTGGCTGGGATTGGTTCATGAGGTTGTGGGGACTCCTCCTAGTAAAGAGTGTTGTACTTTGATTTCAGGTTTGGCTGATCTCGAAGCTGCAGTTTGTTTATGTACTGCGATTAAGGCCAATGTGCTTGGAACTATCAAGGTTAAAATACCCGTAGCCATCACTTTGTTGGTCAATGCATGTGGGAAAAAGGTCCCTGATGGCTTTAAATGTGCATAGAATTTTAATTTTCCCCTCTATTCTCTTTGTTTTTAACAGTATAATATCCATGTCTGTAATAAAACCATATATGGTTGACTTGAATTGTTCTTGTTTTACCTTGAGTTGTAATTTATAAACTCCATTATTGGTTCTTTTCATTGGAAGAATCTGATCTGACACAACCAATTTTACCATTCAAATTATGCTGAATATGTTAATACTACAAAACAAAATGTTGCTTCAATTTGGGCTATTGAGAGTTGGCAGAATATTCAAACTGGCATTTCCATTCAACCAGATAAACTTAAATAGGAACTTGGCAAATTGCAAAATTATTTGCTATTATTAAGGAAAATATTGAAATAATGCTTGTTTTTCCTCTGTTTTTCTGTACTAAGATTCTAAAGAATAATCAAGTTCACATGCATGATGTCCTGCTCTTGAATTTCTGTCTCACTTTTTACATTGTATAATAGACAGATTGCGGTGGAAATGAAAATACACTTTTTTTTATAAGAGAAAAACACATAATTTATTTTTTGCACAAAAAATAAAATACACATTTTAGAGAAGAAGAATATAGAAGACAAAAATGGCAATCAGTAGCAGATTTTTCTCTATGCGGAGCAGAGTCCACAGAAATAATGCAAATTGCAGCAGCACCCATTATTATAGTCTTGATTAAGAATGCATTATAAGTTCGTAATCCGGAATTTCGGATGATTAAGTCATAGATCACCGCCCAGAACAGGAACTTATGTTCTTGTTCTTTACGATAATTGGTCCTCTTTGGTTTTGTTTTGTAGCTGTGAAATTTGTCTCATTGATGATTAATTAGCCACCCACGTGAACTTCCTTTATCCGCATCTATGTTTCTGTATATGTTCAGATTTTCTTATTCTGTATTTAATTAGTAATAAATTAATTAAAATATAAAGCTCCGAATCTCGTACCCCTGTCCTACTTACCATGTCATGCTTCTTCCAATTAAAATATTAAGCTAAAAATTAATTGCCCTGTTTTCAATCTATAATAATGTCTGTTATATAAGGATGAGGAATATTATGATCGATGTTAGGAATAAACAAAATATATAAAAGAACAAATTGATCAAGACTCGATGAGCATTAATTCAAAAAACTTTATTATTTCTTCTAGAATACAAGAAATGGCATTGCGATCGAGTTGATCACCGCAAAATCAAACACATAATTAAGAAATACGTCACAAACAAAAGATAATGAAAGCTTAATTTGTAATGCTGATAAAAAAAATGGAGATGATCAAAAGCAAAAAAAATTAGGCGCACTGAAAGCCTTTGGGGACACTCTTGCCGCAGTAGTTCAAGAGCAAGCTCAAGGAGACAGGGACATTGAGGTTAATGCCCAACACATTGGCCCTGATGGCAGTGCAAAGGCAAGCCGCGGCTTCGAGATCAACAAGGCCATCGAGGAGAGGGCAGCAAGGTGTCTTTGGTGGGGTGCCAATAACAACGTTAAGCAAGTTTTTCAACACGTTGGCACATACCCCTAGCTTTAGGGCATCCCTAGGGCAATAAGCTGCTGGTGGCTTCGTGGATGGTGGTTTGGTGGATGGAGGGCTGCTCTTTGGTGGGTGTTTGGGAGTCTTTGGCTCCGGTGGGCAAGAAGTTGAACTCACCAAAGTGAAGAAGACAAGGTTGAGAGCAAGGAGAAGAGCGGTGGTTGCAACTGCCTTGGAAGCCATTTTTTCAAACTCTCTCACAGTTTTTAGAGAAGAAGTTGCTTCTTAATGTTGTGTTTGGGTGTAGTGAATATGGCGAGGTAAGTGAGGGTTTATATAGATGGGAGAATTGATGTGTTATGGAATTAAAGAAGATGAAATGAGAGAGACCCATGTGAGCTAAACATTGCAAAGGGTTGGCGATGTGACAAGTTGGAGAATAGGGCCAATGTTTCACATGCATTTTCCAAGCATTGCTATTGCTGGATTTCTATTATTAAGCCTTCTACTAATCAATTTAAAAAATACCCTACGATTAACTTATTTGATTTCACAGATTTTATGTCTACATCTCAATCTCATGTCATAATTCTATTGGCTAGCTACTTGGTATTTTAGCAGCCTCCTTGATCGATCGCTAACTTTTTACATTTCGTCATTTCTGATGAAGATAGAACTTGAAATCATGATCACTATAGCTATTCCTAAGTCCCTGAATCTGAAATCAGAATTGGTTTTGAGGATCCCATCAAACTGAACCCCTGTTTTGCCTAGCTAGTCCCTACTGGAATAATTTGAATTTAATAAAGAAATTAATATTTAACTAAAATATTCTTCCAAGAAAAGAAAAAAACGAGAGGGAAAGTCACGGTCACGGATTTCATTTCTGCATTAATTTTAGTATATCAAATTGCATGTCATCATCATCATTTCGTAAGACCTGATCAGATTACTACAATTATTGAGGCCTAATTAATTTTTGAGAATCTGCATTCTCCCTTGATCCCAGATGAACAACCAAATATTATTCACGGATTTTATAATATGAACATTGAAAAACAGGATTAATCATGAAATTAAATTTGACATTGAATGTGAATGAGATCAAAACAATATCGAACTAAATATTTACCAGAAACATACCCTTAAAAAATTTATATAAAAAAGGGCAGAATTTCATTCTTTGAGCTTGACTATATATACTATATATCCTAAGAATGTTGCGCAAAATCAGGTGAAACAATCTTTGAGCTCCTTATTGTAAATTTTGCAAATCCTCCTACTTGCCCGTAAACACTAATTAAACAATTTCTTATAATAATTTCAATCCTTGAACTGGCCAGCATGCATATATATAAGCTATATTCAGCCTATAATTATAGATAATAATCTTTATTATTCTTTCCCCTTTTTTAAATAAAATTTTGAAATGCAATGTGCTCCACGCAGCTGTAAAAAATTCAGAGAAACTTATATCAAGTTTCAACCGGACAGATGAAAGCATCAGCATGCACATGTGGGAACAGATTGGCAAGTGACATTAAGCCATAAATAAGTAAATGCAAATGCAAGTAAATATGTGGGTTTTAATTGTGCAGGCTTAGGGTTAAATGAGGTCAACCCAATTCCATTCTTCCGGTACGTTGTTTGTTTCTAGGAATAACGAGCCTACACTTCCTTTCCTTAGCTTGGAATTTATTGGGCTATAGCTTGAGGCCTACAGCGAGGCGTAATTGGGCAACCCAACCCAATCAATCCCACGCTTTCGTTTGTCAAATAATACTTGTTTTTCTCTTGGTCTTTGTCTGGTAAATGGTAATGAAAGAGACAGAGACAGTAAAATCTCGTCCCATCAATAATGAAACAGAGCACTCTCTTTCAGAGCTTAATTTGAATAATTTCGTGGTAAATGCCTATCCTTTGGGAAAAATGTCCCTCAAGACTTTGTGCGTGCATGGAATTTCCAAATTATGCAGAATTTTCTTGATGCCATATTGCCATTTGACATTTGGCTTTGTGCAGAGCAGAGTCCTAGTAAAAATTACGGAATGCAGAGCAGTACCCTTTTAATTTTATAGTCTTAATTTGCATTAAATAGTTATATTTATATATAGTATTTATTCTCTATGCCACAGTTAATTAATGATTAAGCTCATAGATCACCGCCCAATATAACAGTAACTAAGTTCTTGTGTACTCCTTTACGATAGTTAATCCCACTATGCTTTTGTTTTTGTACCAAATGCCTTATTATGTCATTCTTTATATATATATACAATACATATGGTTGAGGAATATTAACATCATTATTGTTAGAATCAACCAAATATAGAAGAACAAATCCATCAAGGCTCGATATTGAACTTTAATCCAAAAATTTTATTTATTCTAGAATACAGGAAATTAAGAGCATTGGGACCAAGTTGATCACCTTAAAATCAAACAAATAATAAGGACGTACGTCACAAATAACAAAAGGAAATTAAAACTTCTTAACATCAAAAAATTAAATATCTAGAAAATGGAGATCTAGATGATAACCAAAGCGTTGAGGTAATGATTAAGAAGCAGAAAATTAGGCGCATTGGAAGCCCTTGGGGACACTTTTGCCGCAGTAGTTCAAGAGCAAGCTCAAGGAGACTGGGACATTGAGGTTAATGCCCAACACATTGGCCCTAATGGCAGTGCAAAGGCAAGCCGCGGCCTCGAGATCAACAAGGCCATCGAGGAGAGGGCAGCAAGGTGTCTTTGGTGGGGTTCCAATAACAACGTTAAGCAAGTTTTTCAACACATTGGCACATACCCCAAGCTTTAGGGCATCCCTAGGGCAATATGCTGCTGGTGGGTTCGTGGATGGCGGTTTGGTGGACGGAGGGGTGCTCTTTGGTGGGTGTTTGGGAGTCTTAGGCTCAGGTGGGCAAGAAGTTGAACTCACCAAAGTGAAAAAGACAAGGTTGAGAGCAAGGAGAAGAGCGGTGGTTGCAACTGCCTTGGAAGCCATTTTTTCAAACTCTCTCACAGTTTTTAGAGAAGAAGTTGCTTCTTAATGTTGTGTTTGGGTGTAGTGAATATGGCGAGGTAAGTGAGGGTTTATATAGATGGGAGAATTGATGTGTTATGGAATTAAAGAAAATGAAATGAGAGAGACCCATGTGAGCTAAACATTGCAAAGGGTTGGCGGTGTGACAAGTTGGAGAATAGGCCAATGCTTCACATGCATTTCCAAGCATTGCTATTGCTGGATTTCTATTATTAAGCCTAGCTTCTACTAATTAATTTAAAAAAGACCCTACGATTAACTTATTTGATTTCACAGATTTTATGATTTCTTCGTCTATTGGCTTCTTGTTATTATTTAGCAGCTTCCTCGATCTCCAACTTGTGTTTACATTTTGTCGTTTCTGAAGATAGAACTTGAAATGATAGTTGTTAATTGCTCAATTATAAATCAGGATTGGTTTTGAGGATCCCAATTCCCCTTAAACTGAACCCCTCGATCTCTTTTGCCTAGTAAAAAGACACCTCCCTCGTCTACTACTATTAATCAATCATATTACTATCAATTAAATTTGACTAAAAATTTTCCAAAAAGAAAATCGAGTAAGAGTCTCGTTGTCTTCATTGTTATGTCAAAGTTTCATTTCGGGTAAATAATTATTACAGTTAAAGGACTTACTTTGAATGTGCATGCTTCCTTTGATCCCTTACAACTATTCACAGATTTCATATATAAACATAGAAAAAAAATGATCATGAGATGAGATTAATATTGACTTTGAATGTGATCAAAACAATATCGAATTTCAATCTCTGAGTTTGACCATACTATACTCCTAACGATGTTGCGCAAAATCAGGTGAAACAATCTTTGAGCTCCGTACTGTGTAAATTTTGCTAATCGTCTTACCTTTGCCTCGTAATGTAAGCTATATATAGCCTATAATCTTCTGGAAAAAGAAGTTATAGCCTATAATAATTAAAGAAAATTATCTTCGAGATGAAAAAGAATTAAAAGAGCCTTTTTTTTAATCCGATCCGGGGCAAACTGACTAATCCGGATCCGACCCGCGTTGCGTACCTGGTTATGGTGGGTCAGTCTCCCAGACTATACGTACGCAAGGTCTCGAACCTGAGACCTGCTTAAGCTGAAACAAGCTGCTTACCACTTGATCCAACAATATTGATTAAAAGAGCCTTTGGATGAAACAATATTGATTAAACAATATGAATGTTCTAGTTACGTTTAATCAATGAAATTACAGTCGCTTTTCCCTTAATAAAAATTATTTTTTTAAAAAAATAGCCCATGGGATAACTTTTTTACTTTGGTCCATGTTAGAAACGAGAACTAGACTTCCTTAGCTTGAAACCTTTGGGCTAATTGGGCTACCTTCATTAAATAAGGAACCCAGCCCAAGTAATCCCACGCTTTTGTTGTTCCCAAAAGCGAGGTAAATTGCCCAACCTTAATCTGCATTGTTATAAACAAATTTAGATGAAAGAATATAGATTTTTGCGTGTCAAATTTAATTAAGCGTCCATTATAAGTTCATAATCCGAAATTTTGGATGATTAAGTGGTGGATTAACGCCCAGAACTTCTTGTCCTTTACGATAATGGTTCCAATTTGGTTTTGTTTGTGGAGTAATGCAGTCGTCTTCGCCATTCTGGTTCTGAGCAGATAACGAACTTATATTTCTCAAATTATATTGTTTCAATTAATAGTGATGAATAATGATTTAATCAATGTTTTTATAATACTAAAAACAGTACAAATTCATCAAGACTCAAAGGAACATTATCAAAAAAATTCATTTATTAATTTTAGAATATAGAAAAGAGCATTGCGGATTGATCGAGTTGATCACCACAAAATCAATAACAGATACATCACAAAGGTACAAAAGAGAACGAATGCTTTTTAACAACAAAAATGAAAAAATCTAGAAAATGGAGATGGCCAAAAGCGTTGAGATGATTATTAAGAAGCAGAAAATTAGGCGCACTGGAAGCCTTTGGGGACATTTTTGCCGCAGTAGTTCAAGAGCAAGCTCAAGGAGACAGGGACATTGAGGTTAATGCCCAACACATTGGCCCTAATGGCAGTGCAAAGGCAAGCTGCGGCTTCGAGATCAACAAGGCCATCGAGGAGAGGGCAGCAAGGTGTCTTTGGTGGGGTCCCAATAACAACGTTAAGCAAGTTTTTCAACACGTTGGCACATACCCCTAGCTTTAGGGCATCCCTAGGGCAATAAGCTGCAGGTGGGTTCGTGGATGGTGGTTTGGTGGACGGAGGGGTGGTCTTTGGTGGGTGTTTGGGAGTCTTTGGCTCCGGTGGGCAAGAAGTTGAGCTCACCAAAGTGAAGAAGACAAGGTTGAGAGCAAGGAGAAGAGCGGTGGTTGCAACTGCCTTGGAACCCATTTTTCAACAGTCTTAATTAGAGAGGAAGTTGCTTCTTAATTTTGTGTTTAATTAGGGTGTAGTGAAAATGGCTAGCTAAGTGAGGGTTTATATAGATGGGAGAATTGATGTGTTTTGGAATAAATTAAGAAGATGAAATGAGACTGAGAGAGACCCATGTGAGTAGATTTGGGTAGATTATAAACATTGGCAAGGGTTGGCGGTGCCAACTTGGAGAATAGGCCATGTTTTACATTGCTGGATTTCTATTATTTTGCCTTCTATTAGTATTTACCCATTAAATAAGCCCCCTACTTCTAACTTAATTGATTTCAGAGATTTCATCCTTTCTTATAATTTGTCTACATCTCAACTCATTCTTGGCTTCTTATTAATTACTTAGCTGGCTGCTGTGCTAATTTGTTTACATCTGTCATTTTTCTCAAGATAAAACATAAAATGACTGTTTCTGATGAATCTGATCCTTAATCATAAAAACGAAATTATTGTTTTGAGTTTTGAGGATCCCATCACATGAATCCTCTTTCGCCTAGTGACATGACTCCCTCCCTACTACCATAAGTCAATTAGATCTGAGTAAAAACTTTTCCAAAAAATAGAAAAAGAGAGGAAAGGCCTCTTTTGCCTGCATCAAATTGGCATTTCGGATGAATGATTTCAGATAAATACAATTATTACAGAAAGGTCTTTGAATCTGCATACTTTCGTTGATCCCTTAACAACCATTCACGGGTTCCACATAAACGTAGAAAATAAGTATTAAATACAATTTATTACAGAAAGACCTTTTTTGTTTTGGAATGCAGGGTGCTCTGCTCCTTTATGCCAAAAATATAGAGAGAAATTATCTCAAAGAAAATTAATACTACTAATTATGAAAACCCAAGATTCTGTTTGCTCCCGAAGGAGGGCATTATCATTTCAAGGGGACAGAATAAAGCATCAGCATTCACATGTGATAACAGCTTGGCAATGGCAAGTTCTTTGCTGATATTTTTCACTCTTTGGCCTTTGGCATGGCCATCAAAATTTTTGACGGTGTGGGTGTGGCATCACTACTTGAACTTGGATTTGTCGCTTGGAATGGGAAGGAAAATGATTCAATACATACATGGAGTCCTCATGAGCAATGGCAAAACCTAATTACCAGACAAGACTACGTCTCTAGGAATGATGTATATTGTAGACAACCATAATGTTTCTGATCTGATTTGTGATGACAGGTTGTAAACTTATTTATGGGTTAAATTATAGTATTTACCAAGAAAATGTATGGGTCAAAAGAATGGTATCAGATGATGATGTCCAATACAAGATCACTGATTCGACCAAGGTGACAAAACAAACTTACATTTCTCAAATTTGTACTTTGTTTCAACTTAATTGTAATACGTTGACATAAAATTTTCACCTATGTAAATATACAAACGGATTGGGTGAAAACAAAAAAAAGAATCGAACTCTCTGTTTCCAATTTTTTATAATTTTTGTTTAGCTAATTAATTAATTATTATAATTAATGTCAAAATCAACATAACATGAAAAAACAAATACATGAAGACTCGATGTTATTCCAAAAAGTTTATTTCTTGTAGAATAAAGGAAAGAGCATTGCGGATTGAGTTGATCAAGACCAAATTAAACAGATAACCATAAGGACGTACGTTACAACTCACAAGCAAAAGAAAACGAAAGCTTTTAAACAACAAAAAGTAGTAATAAAGAAAATGGAGATGATGATGATCAAAAGCAAGCATTAAGATTATAACTAAGAAGCAGAAAAATTAGGTGCATTGGTAGCCCGAAGGGACACCTTTACCGCAGTGCTTCATGAGCGTGCTTATAATGTACGGAAATTTGATCATATTAATGCCCAAAACGCTGGTTTTAATGCAACTGCAAACGCAAGCGGCAGCGTCGAGATCAACAAGACCCTGCAAGAGACTGCAGCAAGGTGTTGGGGGTGTGCCCGGAACCGGAACACCGTTAAGCCAGCTTTTTAACGTGTTGCCACATGCTTCAAGCTCTAGGGCATCCTTGGGGCAAGAAGGTGTGATAGTTGCTGGTTCGGTAGTTGGTGTGTTGGGAGTCGTTGGCTCGGGAATGGAAGGGATCACCGAAGTTGAACTCACCAAAGTGAAAAACACAAGGTTGAGACACACAAGAGCGGTTGTTGCACTTGCAGCAGCCTTGGAACCCATTTTGTTGTTTGTTTCTTTTGTGTTTTAGTGTAGTAAATATGGCGAGCTGAGTGAAGGGCTTATATAGATACTAGGATAATTGATGTGTTACGGAATTAAAGAAAATATGAAATGAAGGAGACCCCCATTTGATCATACTATTAGTCATTAGATTAAGAATTAAGATCATCCTAATTTGTGAATATACCGATTTTCGGTTTTGATTGTCGCTAATTTTGTCAAGGCTTAGCCCCACCATTTTCTGTATCTCCTATTTTTTCAATCATTGCCCTTAATTAGTGACATGCTTTGTATTATATATACGGAAAAGCAATTGATTTGATGATATATTAAGTATGGAATACTTGATTTAGGGGAAAAGGGGGGTGCCATAAGGGTGGCGTGATTTTGCTATATTTAGTTTGGTCATAATCTTAAGTGTTGAATTTAGGGCAAAGAGGGTGGCATAAGAGTATGGCGTTATTTTGTTCTTTTGTTGGTTCATAGTTACGTGGCAAGAAAATTTTCCTTATAGTGGGGTCGTATGTGATTAAGCTTGTAATTATCATCTTTTTGACTATAATGAATCTTTGATTCATGGCTGAGCTCAATGTCGTAAAGTTTGATCGGAAGAATAGATCAGTGCTGAGCTCCTTATTGTAAATTTTGACGGTGAGGTAATGGAAGGTTCATAATTAACCAGTCATTACTTGGACTTGATTTGTTGCTTGAGGGATGAAAATTAACCCATGCATAAGTTTACATATGACTTTGACATCACAAATCAGGATCGGAAAGATTTAGCTTTAATTTAAGAAGAGAATACAGGCTAAATAAAAGCAACCTCCACATACAACAAACTTAATGCCAATTACAAATACCTAAATTCTAAAAGTTGCAGGTGAAAAACATCTTCAACTGAGTGATGTACAGAGTTCTTAGGTTGTGAACCATATACCTAGAGGTAGTCCTCGTAAGTTTTACCATTGCTCCTGGCGGACCTTTGATGCATTGAATCATCTTCCCATTCCAACATCAGTGCAGGTTTCAAGGCAAATTAGGAATTCGATAGTATAATTCAGTATTATGAATCGAGGCAATTCATTGAGGCTTCAAAAGAATGATCACACGATGATGTCCAATCCGAGTCTCACTGATGCGACCAAGGTGACGAAGGACCTGCCAAACAGCATGAAACACAGAATAAGCTTTACAAACAAACATGAAAACAGTCTTTCCCCCCATTCTGAAAATTATGTCTTTAGCAATTAACTATGAAGCTCGTAGTCGTACTGCACAAACAACCATAGATGGCGGTAAAATTCTTTTATCATGACACAAATCAGACTCTGTGTTCGAAACTTTCATCCCATATACCTTCAAGGAATCCATTAGAATTCCTAGATCACTGACTATATCCTATGCCTATGAATCAAATCACACTGTAAAACACTAATAAATTTGCATGGCAAGAAGGAAGGGGGAGAAGGAACTCACTGTCAGAATAGCTTTTCCTGTGTTGTCAAGCTTCAACGATGGTCCTTTCATGTCAGATTCAAGGAAGAAGTGCTTCCCCTTTACACCTTCTGTCGTTGCAATATCTCTCAGTTCCTGCATATGGAAACCTTGAAAAAGTCACTTACAACTAACAGCTATTAGTTACCCTGTTCAGCACCAAAGTGCAGTATCCCAATTGTTTGTAATATAAGAAATGCGTCTTATGTTGTAGAAGATAGAAAAGGGAAATATTGTACTATGAGGTCTGATGGTGCTTATGATTCAACGGGACAACATAGACATATAAGGTGTTATAACTTATAACTTGGTTAGGCTTCACTTACCAAAGCTCTCTCCCAAAGATTTTCTGCCAGCTTCATGAAGAAAGGTAAAACATTAGTAACAATCACAAGATTAAGGACTCAAAACTGAGCACCAAAAAAAGCTTGAACATAAACCTTCTTTTTAGGAGCTGCAACAAGCTGAGCATTTGCCTCTGCATACGTTGCCATGTCATTAATAGCTGCATTGACCTTCTCAAGTGTGAGCCTTCCTCTCATGTACCTGCACTAGAGCTGAGTTAGTTTTTACACAGAATAAACCATTACCGTTTTTTGATCTTGCATCAAACTGAAACAGAACAAGCTACCATAAAAAAGAAGAGAGGTCACCAAGGAAACTGGTGTAGCATCAAAATTGCTTTAAAATGAAAGATATACTTACGAGGACAAAGAATCCAGTTCACCAGCTGTTATGTACCATAATGGTGGAGAGCCCCGGCCCTTCTTCTCCTGCCATTACAGGAACAGAAGTTAATAAATAAGCCCAATTTCAGATCCATCAGTTTAATGGCTATGGCGATACTGAAACCTTGGGCAAAGCAGCAGGCTCCTCATCCAGTTTTGAATACCCAGAATTAGGCTGTAGCTGATGCTGCTGTTTAGAGGCTTCTAGTGCCAAACTGCTACAGAAAAGATGGTACAAAATGTCAATATTTCTACCTCTAGGAAATACTCCTTAAAAACGTATATATATATGATTATAAAAGAAATACAATTAAGTTAATTACCCTTTATCAAAATCCAAATTCAAAGTTGTCATCTTTTCAGGCAAATATGAGGGAGCATAAACGGACATACTCTGCAATTTCTTCTGCTGCCGTATCGATGCAGCAATCAGTTTCTGAAATCATCACAACAGTTCAATTCAACCAAGAAATTTTCCAATGATGTTTCAATTGACTAATTTTAAAACCCTAATTTCAAACCAAGAACCCCTAATTGAGAGAAAGAAACCAAGATTTGGAAGTAAAATGAGTACTTTGGCTTTGGGAATGGCCTCGGTTTCCTCGCGCAATCGGTCTTTGATGACCTGCACCTGCAGCTCCATCCCCTTCAACGCTGCATCGATCGCCGACAAATCCGTCACACTACTTGCCGGGTACACTGGAAATAAACACAGAATGTTAAGCTGAAACGTCGGATTCTGAATTCTACGGACAAAAAAATAGTAAATTCAAGGAAAATGAAATGGGGAGGGGGGAGGAATAGAATAGAATTCCGAGTTGACTCACTGTTCCGTGCAATTACGAGTTCTTGTAGCTCAGCGATTCGGGTGTTGAATGAAGATACCAGAGAGTCGAGAGATGAACCAGCTTGCTTAAGATCCATCTCTCTTGTGAGAGCCTAATTATTCTCCGTTTGCGAATTGGATCGATCGGCTTTTCTCGTCTGTGATTTCAGTTTCAGGGATTTGAAAGGCTTTGGCGGGAAAGAGAGTCGAAAAGGATTCGAGCTGAAGAAAAGTGGCTTCGCCAAGTGGACAAGTTGATAATCTGAGAGATCCAATGGACCCGACAGAACAAACTCCAGCCCAATAAATCCGGAGAGTGGCCCATGAACCGAGCCCAATCTAGACTCTTGGACTCTCGAGATTTGAAGACTTGGAAAAAAAAAAACATTCTTTTTCTTTTTTTTAGATCAAAGAGAAAAACATTTTTAATTAGCAAAAATTCATTGTTAACGGTTCCTTTGTTTTTATTTAATTGAGTTGAATTCCAGCTAGTTTTCACTTTTCATTCCACTTTTAGGAGACAATAACCGAAAGCTTTGAATTGAATGCAACGTCCCTATAAATACTACTATAACATAGGACTCACTTGAATTTTAATTAGGCTACTATATAAATGTCAAATGTGGGTTTTGGGTTGGAACCAGTTGGTAGGATTTTTTTTTTTTTTTAATTGTTAACATCGAAAAATGTCAAATGAAACTTTTTTTTTTTTGGCCATGGTATGTCAAATGAATCCAATGTGGGATGTTTTGTTATGCATTGAACCAAAAGATTAAAATTAAGATATATATATATATATATAAGTTGGCATGGTTTTCCTCTTAATAATCTATATATATATATATATATATATATATATAGTTATACTAGGAGAGTAACTTTATTGGGATTTTAAAGTCTAAAGTCCTTTCTTTAAGAAAATAAAATAAAAGTTTAAAACCATATAGTTTGGTCTTAGAGACACTCTTGGAAGTGTTGCATCTTATGTCTCTTGCACACAACTTGATCAGTCCTTATATTTATACATTTTTACTAATAGTTTATATATATATATATATATTGTCTCTTGGAAAATTATGTAATATATATATATATATATATATTGTGGGTGAAATTTTTTTTTTTTGAAATATAGTAAAATTTGAAGTCAACGGCCGCGTATGTGAGATCAAATCAAACATTTGGTAGCGCAAAAGTAAAATGTAATGTAGGGAGAAAGGAGTGGAGTCAACATACATATTAATTATCCTAAGATTTTACTGATTAATGTCGACACAAGACATACCCCACCCGGCCACGGCCCTCCGCTACTCTGTTTTTTTTTTTTTTTTTCCCATGTCTGAACAAATTTTCAGTTGGGGTATAGCATGTGCAACAAGAAAAAAGAAGATTCAAACATCCAATGAAACTGAAAATGTTGAAATCAACCGACTGTTATTTGAGAGAAGTCATATAAACCAGCCGACCTTATTTATTACCAACCAGTGAAAGAAACCAAACCACCTCATCTTAAATTAAAAACCTAGCTAGCTAATTAGTACATCCATTCCCTTCTTTTACTTCATTTTCCACCTCAATATCTTCATTTTCATTGACCTTATGCAGAAAATTCATTTAATGAGAACATGAACCGAAGATAATTAAAGCTAATTTCTACAACTGAAAATTAATGCATAAAAGAATGAGAGATTCGGTAATGGAATTCCGCAGAAGATATAGCGCAAAGGGGACCATCAAGTCATCAACACATATAACACATGCATGCATGATCATCACCGGCGGCGCCTCTTAATTTGAAGTGACTGGAAATTATGGAAGACAATCATCTCATGAAATAATTGGTTTAATTCTCTCTTACTAAACAAAAGCATGAACTGCGCAGGAATAGAAATATTGAACATGAATGCATGGATCATTATACCCACAAAAACACAAGAGAAAAACAAAAACAAAAATGCTTTTCTGTTGCATGCAAATATATATATGATATATATACCGACACCGTTTTCTGCCTTTGCAACTCTCGTTTGCGAATTTGAATGCTTGGCGTCCATGTTTTCAGGTAACATGCTTGCTGGGACCGCACAAGAATGATGATCAAACGTTGTCGCATTCACATAAACTTGACGAAAACCTAATAATTAGGAGCGGAGAAATTTGACTTGTGGCATTATATATTGCCAGATTTTTCACGAAAGAAGAAAAAGGATATTAATATAGGAGATCAATGGTTGCAGATGTAGTTATCCTATGAAAGTGAACACTGATAATTATATGAAGCAGAAATATTTCTTACTGAAGAAGAAATTAACATATATATGATCCATGATCATCAATGTACATAAAATAGGAGAGGGAAATTAAAAGGCCTTGTATATATAACTCATTAATTTTTACTCCATCAGCCTATGTTATATAGTTATATATGCCTATTCTGGAAAAAGATGAACATTTTTCAGCCCTAAGACTTTGAGGCTTTATATTTTTACAATGCAAGCCATGCTATCTGGGACTCTGATCTCTCTTGACAGTCAAAAAGTAAGATTAATTAGTGCTTTGATCATCATCACCTCAGTTGTGAGAAGGAGGGTGTGTTTTTGGTGGTGAGTAATCCAGGTTAAAACCAGGATGTTTTTCGCCACGTTTCCTATGAGGCACCCGCCATGACACTGAAACCACAGACTTTTTAGTATTTGTTTGGACTACTACTGCACCTGAACCTTTTCCTTTCGCATTTTTTACTGTCTGAACAGCATCTTCCAGCTTTTGAGAATCATCCGAACGAGACTTATCGATGCTTTCTTCTTTTATGGATCCATGTGCTTCCTTTGACGAAGTAGATGTCATCTCTGCTACACCTGTCGGCATGTTCTTCTTGAAACCGTCCTTCATATCATTCTGCAAATTAATTAAACCCCAGAAAGGTTAATTAGGTCAAAGTAGCAACAGAAGAATTATGATGATGATAATCAATAAAAGCATATATATTTGAACCAACCTTGATGGAGTAGTGAAGTTCCTTTCCAAGCTTGTTCTTATTATTGTCAACTGCACGAAGGCGACGAGCACTACATGCATGCAGGGAAAGGCATACAAGGAAAACTAGAAAGCAAGATTTGATTGACATGTTAAGGGGAAAAAACAACAAACTTGGAAGAAACACTTTGGAATATAGATTGAAGATCGAAAAGCAAGGGAAATTAAATTTGGTTGGAGATAAAAGTTTGTAGCGATTATGGTGGTATAAGTAGTAAGAGCATTAAATGCAGGTATCCAAACAGAGGGTCTCGTAGAACATGCAGATGTATGGGTGAGAAGAGGTAAGAAAGGAAGATGAGATATGGGTTGGCCTCCCTTTATGTCTTTCTTCTTTCACATTTCAATATCAATTGGGTCCCAAAAAGACAATAGATTTTCCCCACCACTCCTCCAGGGAAATTAAACAGAGAGAGACCAAAAACAGAGCTTTCGTTTGGAAATATATGGAAAGAGAAAAGAATGAGAAAAAGAGTGTTCCTTCCAACTTCCAAAAGAGAGATTTTGTTTTTGAAATATCTTAAGCATTAATATAAAATATGAGTATAGTATTAAAAATTATATGAATTCCCAAGAAAAGCTAATACGTCTTCCAAGAGAGACTCAACAATTAAACCCATATGTCGTTGTGTGCATGTGAGAGAGAGATTTTTCACTTGCTACTTGCATGGATTTTGCCTCTCTCTCTCTCCTTGTTTAATTGCCTTTGCCTCCTCCCATTTGGTCTTGAAATGCTTAAAAAACTCCATATTCTAATATTGTAAAACTAAAAAGTATGAAGCCTTTTTAGATCTAAGTCGACACCAAAGATCTTCGAAAACGATGCAGTTTATAATGGCTGAAATGTCCCCCCTTAATTGTATTATTAATAGTATTAGAAAAACAAACAAGAAAACAAAACAAGAAGGAATGAGCAAGTTTTATAAATAAAAACAAGTCTTTTGTTTCTATTTTTCGAATAATTCAAAAGGACTCAACTTTAAAATCATGGTTAAATTGAGAAATATTAGCAAGTATAATTAAGAGCGCGAAGTTGCCAAGGCAAGCAGCTGACCGGCATTCCTGCCAGAAATACGAATGCCTTCCAAGCTAGCCTACATGTTTCGTGACATGTTTTGATGTTAACTTTCCTTTGATCATATGCTATACAGCAAATGGTTGTTTTCTTTCTTTTCTGGGGAAAACAAACTGAAATTATCGTAAAGGAACTTTTGTCTTTCGTATAATCTCATTAGAGTGACACACAACCACCAAAAATGCGTTAGTTGTTCATGATATAAGAGTAATTACATTAATTAATCGGATAATAGAGTGCTGAACTTTAGTTTTAGTGGTTAGAATTCGATTTCTCAGATATTTTAAAAAAGAATTACATCATATTTTTGTTACCATATGTCTTTACAAACTTTTGTTGCAATAATTCGACTGTTTAGCAGTAAAAATCATCACTTTCAACATGAAATAACAATTCATCAGATTTACTGTAAAGGATGTAATTGCACATGGCCCTTGGCCCTTCGATCACTTCAGAGAGCCGAAGGGATTGGATTTGGGTCGGGGTCGGAGTTGGGTTGGGTTTGAATTTTAAGGTGGGCCCGAAATACACGTGGGGCCTACAGAAAGGTGCGGAAGCGGTAGGACCATAGAATAGAAGAAGAGCAGACAAGGGTACATGGACCACCACCTCTTTGTTCATGTTGCGCGAAACACAAAAAAGGGGTCCCCTTAACCGTCAATACCGGCCATATATGACACGTGGCATCCACCCATGTGATCCTATTCAATTGCCACGTGGACCCACCCTCCCAGTCCCACTCTACTCGGACCACTCTTAGTCCTAGGCCGCCGAAAGCCCGAAGCCCCGAACCCAAATCCACCCTCTCCTGGTCGTGGTCCTACAACACAAACAAGTAAATTCTCAAGGGACCAAGGCCATCACGTGGTGTCGTGGTGTAGTTGGTTATCACGTCAGTCTAACACACTGAAGGTCTCCGGTTCGAGTCCGGGCGACGCCATCTCGTTAAATTTTTATGTTTTTAGCCTTTCAGGTCATGAATTATGATACGGTGCAGTTCAGTTCCCAAAACATGATGATAGAGATTTCTGGGAGATTTACAAGATCAATTCTTCACATTTCATGTTGAAATATATAGATATTTTGAAATTTTTTTATTAAACCATTTATAATTTCCAACATTTAATTAATTAATTAATGAAGTTCAACTTTCAATATCTCTCGGGAATAAGAATACTTGGCTTGGCAAGATGAACATTCTCATGCTGAAGCATGTATTTGGCGTTGATGTTTTGTTTGTAGTATGATGCAATTGGGATGGGGGGGGATGTTTATGTTAATGTTTGTAATGTTGGGTTAAGGAGGGAGCGACGGCGGGACAGGCTCGTGTTCCAACAGGAATGGGGATTCGGGGAAGGGGGGCGTTGACATATCAGCTCGGATCGGTATGTCTCGTAAAAGTCAAACAGTCTCGATCTCCTCACCCTCCGTTGTCTCCACGGCAATTCACCTCTGAATAATTACTTCTGGCTCATCCTTTGCCTCATTTCAAACGACTGTTGCATTGCATTCATGATTCTAAACTGGTTTCTCCCTTACTTACCTGGCTCATCTTCATTCAGCTTGACTTCGCATCTGTGAAGTCAAAGATTTGATCCAGTGTGGTTCTGTCTGTGTCTTGGTTTCAATTCTTACTGTTACAAGTCCGATCTATATACTGAGCTTCATATGCATTTAAGAGATTGGAGGATAAGAGTTACTACAAACTTCCGATGAAAACTAGTTGGTGTCTTTGCTATACAGAGTTTAAGCGACAATGGAATATCTGATACTTAGAAAGCTCATGATTCGAGATGAAACACTTTGAATTAACTTTTGTTATTTCAATAGATCACCTAGTCAAATGCAGGAACATGAACACACTTCAATGAATTTTAAATCCTCATTGGTCTGACATTTTAGAATGCTGAGAAGCTATATACAGTGAAAACTATACACGTAGAGATGGAAAAGTTAAATATTAGGCTTAATGCCACAATTATTTAATAGTATAACGAGAGGGCAACATTAACATGAGAATCAGGCCAGGCCAGGCCACTGCACAATCCGCTAGCCAAATGTATTTTCACCGCTGTATGTAACATACAGAAACCCATCTTCATCCTTCTTTTCATCATAGATGGTTGACATAATTGCTCCTGCAATATGATAATCATAGGTAATTAGTTAGACAGATGAAACCGAAAACGCGAAATACTAACACTCACTCTGTTCGAAGTGAGAAGAAGTTGTGAAATGGAATACCTGTTGGAGGGAGGACACTGTCCACAAATATGAAGATAGCCTTCTCAGCACTCAGTTTGATTCTCTTCCGGATGACATACACAAACTGACCCACCGTCAGGTCAGCAGGGACTAAGTACCTGTAAATTATTTAATCATCAAGTCATTGGATAAGAATCCTACAAAAGTATATTCCCATTGCGCTTAAAGAAACTAAGCAATTTCAGTGCCATTTAAGGTTTCTGAAAGTTCATGTAGACGATAACAAGGAATTAGTGTTTTTATTGATGATAAATACTATACTGAATATAATCATTAGCAAGACTGACTGCTTACTTTTTCTTGTCAATGTTAGGAATGTCACTTCTCTCTGCCTTCTCCACAATCACCTAGAAAGCATGCGAGTAATTATCAGTAGAAGAAAGATGTGGGAACCAGAGTTATAAAGTTTAATTTTTGCATTATTCACAGACGTAAGCCCAAACATGAATGAACTAATTCAAGCACCCTCCATTTAACCTTAAGATGGTCTTTGTAAAGTCCTTCCACTCTATACTTTCAAGTGCTTGAGTTTCATGCATTACTTCATCCTCCCTCTAAAGGATTCCCCAGTTTTATAAGCAGGGGCAGGGGTCTTCAAGGCTTAGATTTGATTCTATTAAGCTTTACATTGGGAAAGTATAAAGCACAAATATTCATTCCTAGGTTCCTACCCTGACAATGAGCTGTTCCACTTAAGTCATGCCCTACTTAAGGCAATCTTTTCCTTATATTCCAAACCTTAGAACAGGCATTGGGTTTGCTGAAACACAAATCACATTAAATCTGTTCTATTCATGTAATTATGTCTAGACAGCAATGACAGCCTTCCCAATATCAATGCTCAACTATATTACTTATAACATCGCATTAACACACTAAACCATCTGTATGCAGTCATGTAGAGATCAGATAAAGGAAATACTCATTGTCATTGCTAGAAACATCTTAGAAATCATCAATGCATTGCTTTGAAAGGGACCCTTAACTATTCCTTGCACGATTGAGATTGACTTCCCCCAACATGTATCTAGACTATAACTTATACCGGTAACACAAGTGGAGAATGCAAGCCTTATTAAGAATCAAAAAGCTCGACTTCAGAGATTAAGAAAAAACCATGTTTTAGCCAATTGCACTATTTGAATGTCAAAAGCCATACTTAGTTTCAAGCAAATTCAATCACCAAACAATAAGATACAACCTACAGGCCTTCCCAGCAAGATTCCAAATAATGCATATAAAACTAAATAGACTAATATAGGTCATGGAAAATCAAAATACTAATCCTTCTAACATCGTTGGCAAATAGAAAGAGGTGTTAAAGAAAAACCAAGGTTAAAGCTTAAAGCTTACTGGAATTCTATCTGGGTATTTCTCCCTAATTCTTGCAGCCTCAGCACGCCTTTTCTCTGAATATCAAGAAGCCATGAATTAAACAGACCAACCAAAATTGCACAACCAAACAATAGCTAAATCACCAAGAATTAATACTATAACACAATCACCAACAACATACCAAAGTCATGTTCAATCTTGAAGCTGCTTTTCGCCATTCTGCTGATATCACTGCGCACAACAAGCAACACCTCTAAAGTCAACCACTAATACCCATGGAAATTAAAGAAATCAATTTTCTATTCATAATCAAGAAAAATAAAATCTTTTAATTTCATCTAATATCCGATCATCGCAAATATAACAGAGAAAAACCCAAAATTCATTCCACGAACCCTAGAATTCAGATATCGTTGAAACCAGGAACAAAAGTTAAATTCTTTTCTTTGTGTTTTTCCTTATCAAAACCGGGAGATGATGGAAGGAAAAGGAAAGGCAAAAAAAGAAACACTTATGGATTGAAACAAAAGAGATAGATAGATGAAGAAACCAACTGACCGACCGAACTTGCTGAGCTGTTTTGTCTTCAAAGATTAAACGGAAAGACACTGTAATTTGCCTAATTGGAGTGAGATGACAGATACGGATACAGCCTTATTTAATATAGGTTTGGACTTCTCCTACGGTTCCTTTTTTCCTGTTCGGTTACGTTGCTAACTAAGTATTGCCACGTCAGTTGAGATTTTTGGTTAAACCAAAATCTTATCCATCTAATTTCAATACTTTTGTTGACTTTGTACCAAATAACACCATATAATTGGATAACAAAAATAACTTCAATTCCCAAATCAATCATTGCAAAATTTTTCTTTCTTTTATTAATTTCAAAAAGTTGAAAATTAATTAGTAAAATTCCGTAAATAATGTAATTCATTCATACGAACCAAGTTAATTAATCAATGGAAGGAAACGTGATGGACCTTGACAACAGATAACTGCAGAGAGCATTACACTAAAATATAGGTTGCTTGCCGCTATGCTTTTGCAGCAATAGATAAGAGGTTGGGTTGCGTTGCGTCTCCTTCTACATTGCTATTTGCTACCGCTCTCGTGACCAATTTATCCTTTCATTATCAATCAAATTCTGATAAAAAACAAAAACCTAGAAAAAGTTGCTGGCACCAACAACTACCAAATCTATCTCTTTTATTAAATGCACCGAATGTCTGTCATAATAACCCTTTCCTTGGTTTGGATCTTTGTATTAGCAAAACTTATAATTTTCTAATTACTACCTCTAATCAGGTCAAGTGGAATGAAAAGAGGTTAATGTCACTTAAGCAAAATTTCAGATTTTGCTCTTTTAAATTACGAAAATATACCGTGGAACAGCTTTCCCATATGAGTCTAACGTAACTTGACTCCAAATAATTGTGACACAATATGATTATCGGATATAAGAGGATTAGCAGTATAAGAGATTCTAATTACTAATTGGTAATGGGCTTTTTAAGAAGAAACTAATTGAGGTTTGGTTTCTAAAGAAATGTGGGCCACGAGTCCAAGACTCAAGCGGGGAAGGTTCTTTTGGGCTCAAAAGTTAACAATAAAAAGCAAAAACATAGGCCGGCTAGACATAGGGCAAGCTTAAAATAGAAATGCACATGGGGCTTTGAAAATGTGGAAAAAGAAAAAACATTCAAATCTAGGCCTTACCAAAACCAGCCATGTTCTTTTTTCACATAACAGTCGCATTACAGCAAAATGACGAGAAAAGGAAGGAAAAGCAAATGAAGTTGGATGGACTTGGATCCCACATCTAATCAAAAGTCTTGTATTTGTATTGTGATTTTGCTTTGATCGAAAGGCAGGAGGCAGGGCAACGTTTGACATAAAAAAGCAAGCAGCAATTGCCATCGACAACCTGTTTTTATCCCTACACCAAACCTATAACAAGCAAAGAAAAGAAGCATACATTTATCTTTTCTTGCATAATTTCAAGTCTTACCCTTCAGTGGCCACCAATGGGTATTTCTAACATTTAAAAAAAAAAAAAAAAAAAAAAAAAAAAACTTATCTTAGGATCTGGGTGTGAAGAACTTGAACAGTTTCCTCCGCTTCCCAAATCGGTTCTTCTTACACTACCTCTACTTCTTCCACCTTTTCAGTCTCCAACGAAATCAAACTCTCAACGAATACAAAAGCATTGTCAATTATACCTTTACCTGCCAAAAATTTGAGTTCACTTCCTTTTTCCTTGTCATTGTAAATGTGGTAAATGTCGAGACATCGATCTTTCCCTCGTTTAACACCTTCTCTGACAAGTGAAACATTGATGGTCTTTGCAAACCAAACTGGTTTGCCGGAAATGATGTCATTAAAATAGGTCACCGACCAAGATTCGTTCACAGCATATTCCTCCATTACCCATATTTGAAAACTACCATTACCAGGTGAATAGTTAGAAATGCAAAGACGCCCTTCCATTAGGTGGTCAGGCTGTGGAATTACCTTAAATTCATCCTTGTCAAAATCGAAGTATTCAATTTCATAGCGTACAGTATCATGAGCGAGATCTTCGTAACATACCAACCAATGTGGTGCTCCATTAACTAGAGTTTTAGCCCTACTGTAATAAGCACGTTCACGATCCTTATTGGTGTAAATGGATGTCCACGAATTTGTTTTAAATTGATAAACCAAGAACCCGTTTCTATGTCTACCAAGTAGAGTTTCACATATTAAAACTATCTTATGAGTTTTAAGAGTGAAATCATACCCAAGCGCACAAGCAGCAATTCTCTGGTAATGGTAATACGCGTCAGGCGGGTATGGGCATTTCCTAGGTGCTGGGTTCCAAAGTAAAAATCAAAATTTTGCAATTACTAATTGGTAATGGGCTTTTTAGGAAGAAGCTACTTCAGATTTGGTTTCTAAAGAAATGTGGGCCAAGAGTCCAAGACTCAAGCGGGGATTGGACTCAAAAGTTAACAATAAAAAGCAAAAACATAGGCCGGCTAGACATAGGGTAAGCTTAAAATAGAAATGCACATGGGCTTTGGTAATAATGTGTAAAAAAGAAAAGTATTCAAATCTACGCCTTACCAAAACCAGCCATGTTCTTCTTTCACATAACAGTCGCATTAGAGAAAAATGACAAGAAAAGGAAGGAAATGCAAATGAATTTGGATGGACTTCGAGCCCACATCTAATCAAGAGTCTTGTATTTGTATTGTGATTTTGCTTTGATCGAAAGGCAGGAGGCAGGGCAACGTTTGACATAAAAAAGCAGGCAGCAATTGTCATCGACAGCCTGTTTTTATCCCTACACCAAAGCCTATATCTTTTCTTGCATAATTTTAAGTCTTACCCTTCATGGCCACCAATGGGCAAATTGCCAAATATTTTATGTAGGGTTTGGTTTTCAACTTATAAAATTACTTGCAGATGAGTTTGCAGTTTCGTGCCCAACTTTAGAATGGGGGGACAATATATATAATTTCCATTTATTTAATATATTCAATCTCAATTGCCGCTCACAACTCAAACAGAAAACTGCAAATGCCAAAACTTTGCCTAATTTAATACCACAAAACATTGAATAACATGATCTATATCGATGAAATGAAAGACTTTGTCACCAACCGGAGTTCACCAACTATAAAAGTCAAAGACATGAATATATATATGAATTTATGTATGCATGCATTTTGTTTCAATTTTTCATGATTAAACTCTATATTTTTTTTCTTTGCTCCGTTGCTTCCTTGAGTTCTAAGTGCATAAAAATGATTGATCCGTGATCTAAACTGGCGGCGCTTGTGTCACGGAGTCGGCCATCGTCACCTAAAACAATTCATTCATTTCCATGTTCCATGTGGACCAACGAATTATCGAATTTTTTTAATGTGTATTTTAATCAATGTGATTAATATTTTTGTGGTAAAGCCGTTCCCAAACTTTGTAGAGGCTCTCACGTCATGATTCATGAATTATGATTTTGGGTGTCTTCAATAAAAACAAACTAAATTTTAAGACGAAGTTTCTATATATTATCCAATCCAATTCATGAAAAGTGATCAATGTTGGCTTATTTCTAGCTTTGCAATGTTGGCAAGCTTAGAGCTTTAGACTATGATAGCAATCTTTTTTTGCCTTTGAGTTGCTTGTGATTTGGCCTTTGGGGTGTCTTGAGAAGAGAGAAAAGAACTTGTCATCACCAAGCCATTTTTAGCCAACAATAGATTAAAAAGATGGTTAAAAAGAGAGTCGAAGTTGATAAAACTTGGAAAATTTGTACAATAAATAAAAATATTAAGAGGGAAGCAAAGGGGGGTTGGGTTTTTTTTATATATATTTTTGTCTAATTTTTTTGAATAGTAAAAGGAAAGGGGTGAGTTGGGTTCACTTTACACTTCATAAGAGAGAGATGAATGGGGGAGTTGTTGTTAGCAATCACATGGGGGGGAGAGTTATAAACTAAGCCTCCTTCACTGACATGTCCAAATCATGGATTTCCTAAACAATTCATGGCAAACCTAAGCATGTCTCCTCTTCCCCACATTAATACCCAAAATTTCAATCTTGTCTAAGTCTAGTAGACATCCAAAAAATACCTGCTCCCCTATACTTCCTGTATTGCCCTGGATTTTAATTTTTTCATTATTATAACTGATTAATGTTCTGTTAATGAATTGTGATCATAAAATCCAATGACTTTTATTAATACAATTCTAATTATGGGAACAAGAAAATGAAATTGAAGTAAAGGGGTTTTATCATTCCCATGAATCATGATCATTGATATATGTATATATGTGTTAGAAGGAAAGTGACCCTTTGAAACAAATCTAGACAAAAACTGATGCAATGAGAAAACAAGGCAATTTGATAGCAACTTCGACTCTTTTTTCCTTTAAAAAGTTGATTGAAATTAAACCAGACTTGGCATTTAAAGAAGGGTGAGAAAATGTTGAAACATGGTGGTTGAAAAGATAAAAGATAAACAATCAGAAGGGTTTTCTCTTAAATTTATGTCCCACCCTTTACCGTTTGTTTTTCTTGATGATTTGACTGACAGTAACATATTTGCCTGCACACACACAATTCTGTTTCTCGATGGTGTTTTTATGGCCAAAGCCAAAGCTGGTCGCTTTGGGTTTAGTTTAGGTCTCTTTCTTTTACTATGTTTTTTGCAGGTCTTGGCGGACAATATGATCAAAAAACACAAGTTATTGGGTGAGATATATTGTTTTCTTTCGTTTTAACAATGGCAAACAACGATATCTATATCTTATATTATGTCAAGGTTCAGGCAATTATATATTATACCTTGCTTCTTAGTCGCTATTGATTAAGATGGAAAATCTAAACCCATATATACGTCTCAAAGTTGCATGACGCCATAATATATACAACATTATCATTCTTTCATATATTATCTCAACTAGTTAAAATTTTGTGGTACGGGTGAGGCTAATTCTGTGCGGTACGGATGTTTACCACCTGATGTTTGTAATCCAGATCTTTGAGTTTAATATAAATTAATTTTCTAAAAAAAAAAAATTTTGTGGTGATTTTTTTTTGTTAAATTTAAACATTTTTTTTGTTAATGTCAACAATTATTACGTTGTAAAATATAAGTTTCAACAGATTCTTATCATGTTGACTTGATTAGCAAAGAGCAATTGCTCCCTAGATTTGTTAAAAACAATATAAGTATTCTTTCACAAAGAAAATTATTGATAAAATGCATTGTATCTAATGTCAATATAAGATATCCTAAAATGGAATAAACAAATTAAAGTATATGGCAAATTATACAATATACCGGCAGCGGAGTTTAGTAGACTACATAAGCGGGTCCTGAAGGGTGACATGTGTCCTCTAGGGACTGGATTGAAATATTTAAAACTTAATTAATTCAAAAAATGGACATGTGTCAATTCCACAACCCGCTTGTGGAGTTCAAAATTTACACCGCCGGGATATCAAATAATTATCCAAAATACATTGTGATGTGAATTGAAAAAAGAAGTGTTTTCGTCTTGGAAGAGTTCCATTATATGTCCATAAAAATGAACTTGCTTATTGAGTAATATTCTTTTATTGTATTGTGAATAAGTTAAAAGATTGATTAATTGTTCATGAATTTATTTACATTTTTTTTGAGGTAATGAATTTATTTAATTAGATTCAAAGCATTATGCCATATTTTATTATTTACTCTTTTGCATCCAATAGTACATAATAATAATATATATATTTAATCAAAGAATTAAGTACATTTCTTTAGTTCCACCATGTGATTGTTGAGACATGATTTTGGCTAAAAATCAATGATAGACAGGTTTGTTAGCCTTGAATTAATATTTTATTATGCTTCAAGAAAAGGAACAAAAGCTTTAGTTCACACAACTTTAAATTATCCACCGAAAAACATATAATTATCCTTAGATACAAGCAACTATAATGCTTCTTAAATACTCCTTAAATCCTTCAACCTCTATCTACTTAACACCTGATTAGTGATTAATGATTAAACAAATTACATTAGCAAATTAACCAAAGCTTCGGGTAATTATTCTGTGGATATTTGCGTTTTTTACCTTGAGCCCAAGAAAAAGACGTCTCAAGCAAACCGGCCCGGACCCATTGGTCCACAAGAGTCGAACTCAGGGCTTGGACTGCAAAATTCAACTACTTTTCTTCTTTAATGACCCAAAAAAAAAAAAAGAACTCTTAATCACAGCCACACAATTTTACTCAGGGAAAATATCTCAACCGTTAAGACCTTCTCGATATTTTCAAACCCCCGTCTCTTAAAAAAGCCACTCTCATTATCTCGTGTCGTCAGATTCAGTTTCGAAAACCAGGCCAGCAGGATCTGTTCACACGAAATTCCTAAAAGACCCTCATCGGACCTAGAAAGGAACCCAATATTTTCGGACATATACGAGGGTACATAAGGAATGTAAATAAATAACCATAAAATAACCTTCTGAGCCAGTTCAACCTTTCTCTGTATCGTTGGTCTCTGTAAAAAAACAAAACTAAATAAAACGATGAGGAACGAAAAATGACGCGCCTAGAAGAAACGTGACGAGAGCTAAAGCTTGCTGATTTTAACGAAATTTTGCGAAATGGACTAATAGTAAGGAATAGTTGTTTTCACGCGCTGTTGATGTGAGAGTAGGATTAAAATAAACGACAGAAACCCTACCAGGGGAGATAACTACGTCTACAGACAAAAGCCACATAAAAAAATATGCAAGTGAAATAATAATAAAAAAATCAAGAAAAAAATTAAAAATTTAGAGAGAGAAAGAAAAGAGAGAAGCTGAGAGAGAGAGAGAGAGAGGATGAAGGGCACTTTACCACTTTTATATGTTGCACGCATCCATAGCAGAAAACAGAAGGAAGACAGAGTACTACTACTACAAAGTCTCAAGAAGAAGAGAAAAAAAAAAAAGAAAGAAAAAGAAAAGAAAAAGAGAAGAAGAAAAAAGAAAAACCAACCCCAAAGTAAAGCCATAGGAACAAGAAGAAAGAAAAAAGAAAGTACCAAAAATGGGTGTTGAGTTACCAATAACATCCAAGAATTGAAAGAAAAGAAAGCTAAGTAGAAGAAGAAGATATAAGCTGGGTGTTTGAGGAAAAATGGAGTTTTTTTCTTTTTGTATTTCTTGAGCAAATTAGAGCTTTTGCATGGTAGAGGAGAGTGATTTTGTATCTTCTTCCCATTAAAGTTTGTCTCTTTTTTAACCTCTTGTTTGTAGTATTCAAACTAAACCCAAAAAAATCTCTGTTCTTTTTGGTTTCAAGTTCCTGTCCGTTTTCTTGCATAAAATCTCCGGTGGGGTGTTTGGTTTATTGAATATTGGAAACTGGAGGGGTTTGGGTGCTTTGGTTATTTGAGGGTGCTTTTGGTGTTGAGTTTCTTAGATGAAGGCCATGCCCCTACCCTTTGAGGAGTTTCAAGGGAAGGGGGCGTTAGATTTCTCTTCTTCAACTACTTCATCTTGTTCAGATTCATCACTGTTACTCCAAACCCAACATCAACAACAACCGGAAAAGTGGCAAAACACCAACAACAAAAACAAGGAAGGTTGCTGCTATGTGGGCAGTGAGCCCACATCTGTTCTTGATACTAGAAGAAGTCCAAGTCCTCCAACATCTTCCTCAACACTGTCTTCCTCTCTCGGCGGAAGCGGAGGAGGCAGCGGTGCCTCCACGGACACCACCGGCGTGGCGGCAACCCCAGCTGTCTCCGGCAACAACAATAACAACAACAACAGCCAGTCCGTAGATATCGGAACGGAAAAATGTGGTTTGGTTATGGAGGATTGGGAGAGTGTGTTGTCGGGGTCTCCTAGTCAAGAACAATCCATTTTGAGGCTAATTATGGGTGATATTGAAGACCCTTCCATGGGTTTAAACAAGATTCTTCAGCCTGGAGCTGGGTCTCATCAGGACATGGAGTTCAATGCAGGTTTTGGTATGGTGGATCAAGGTTTTGGCTTTGACTCCATTACTAGTGCTGCCACCAATTTGGTAACCAACATTGATCCTCCTCCTCTTGCCGGAGATTTTTCCAGGCTTGGTTCTGTTTCTGTTTCTGTTTCAGCCCAAACAAATCCTGTCTTTACATCTTCATCACCCAATCTTCTTCCTCCCGCTCATGTCTTTCCACAACAGCAGCAGCTTCAGTCCCTTGATGGTTTGGATGAAAAGCCACATATTTTCAATCCGCAGGTGATAATAAACCAGAATCAAACTCAGTTCACTCAAAACCCAGCCATGTTCTTGCCACTTTCGTATGCTCAATTGCAAGAACATCACCTTTTATCACCACCGCCACCGAAAAGACTTAACTCAGGACCAAACTATCAGGTCCCAAAGGTTCCATTTTCGGGTTCAGGGCAGGAGCTTTATCTTCGGCGCCAACAGCAACAGCTCCAAATGCTTCATCAGCAACAAAGGCCAACATCAATTGGAAAACCGAAAATTGTGAGTGAAGAATTGGCGAACCAGCAGCTTCAGCAGGCGATTATTGACCAACTAATCCAGGCCGCAGAGCTGATCGAAACCGGGAATCCGGTACTCGCGCAAGGGATATTGGCGCGGCTCAATCACCAGCTCTCCCCTGTAGGTAAGCCCTTTATTAGGGCTGCTTTCTACTTCAAGGAGGCCTTATTGTTACTCCTTCGTTTAAATTCTACCAACAACACCAACACATCCGCTTTGTCCACTTATAACATGATTTTCAAGATTGGTGCTTACAAGTCATTCTCTGAGATTTCTCCAGTCGTTCAGTTTGCTAATTTCACTTGCAACCAAGCACTTCTTGAGGTTTTTGAAGGGTGTAATAGAATTCACATTATTGATTTCGATATTGGTTATGGTGGGCAATGGGCTTCTTTGATGCAGGAACTTGTTTTGAGGAATAATGGCGCTGGTGCCCCTTCTTTGAAAATCACTGCCTTTGCTTCCCCATCAACCCATGATGAACTCGAATTGGGTTTCACTCAGGATAATCTCAAACACTTTGCCACCGAAATCAACATGGCTTTCGAGATTGAAATCATGAGTCTTGAGTCTTTGAATTCTGGTTCTTGGCCTCTCCCTCTGCACTTACCTGAAACCGAAGCAATTGCAGTCAATCTACCCATTAGTTCCTTTTCTAACTACCCTTCGACACTTCCCATGGTCCTTCGATTTGTAAAGCAGTTGTCTCCCAAAATTGTTGTCTCTTTGGACAGGGGTTGTGACAGAACAGATGTCTCATTTCCTCACCATATTGTCCATGCTCTTCAATCCTATTCAGGCCTCCTCGAGTCCCTTGATGCTGTGAATATGAATCTTGACGCCTTGCAAAAGATTGAGAAGTTCTTGGTTCAACCTGGAATTGAGAAAATTGTCATGGGTCGACAACGGTCCTTGGAAAGAACACCTCCATGGAGGAGTCTGTTTGTACAATCTGGATTCTCTCCATTGAATTTCAGTAACTTCACTGAGTCTCAAGCTGAGTGTTTGGTTCAACGAACTCCAATTCGAGGTTTCCATGTGGAGAAGAGGCAGTCTTCACTTGTTCTTTGCTGGCAGAGGAGAGAGCTAATTTCTGCTTCAGCTTGGAGGTGCTGAGGGCCCGGAAATGGAGTTAATTTTTGTGATATTTGGTTCTGATTAATCCAAATCAAACAACATTGGCTTCGAAGGTGCTTCGTAACTTACTGCATTTAGTTTCTGATCCTTTTGAAATTTTTGTTGCCTGTTTCTTTTCTCTTAAGCTAATTGTCTATGTGCCTTAGGCCTATTGTTTCCAATCAAGAAACCAAACATTTTAGTAACTGGATGGCTTGTACAGTCCTTTTTTTTCCTTATTTTCAGGCTCTTACTTTGGATTTGGGTACAACTTATTTTGGTTCTTTTTTCCTGGTTAAGTTGCTATTGTTTGTTGTAAACTTGACAACAAAGGCAAAAAACAAGTTATGGGAAAAGGAGAATGAATTTGACTTCAGAAATTAAGTTATCTTGTACTTTGCTTGCATCTTAGTTTTTCCATTGTCAAATCTTTTATTTGCTTGCTCAAGTCATTAGTAGTAAACTCTATTATCAAACAGTTCAATCAATACCTGAATCTGTTCTTAAACATGGAACTTTGAATATGTCAAAAAGATTAACATAACACTTTATGCAAGTCTTCATGTTGTTTTGTGTTTGGAATGCAGCACTATAAGGAACTGATCATTGATTTCAACAAACTGCAATATCTGGAAAAAAGTTTTTGAATTGAAAAACCCACAACTGAGAAAAGCTTTCTGCAAACTTTTCAATCAGATAATAATCTTTTTTGACATTCTTGATAAGCACAATTATTAAAGTGATAAGGTATATCGAGCTGGATTTTTGTGCTAATGAGGGCCAGATTTAGCTTAACTCTTTACTTGGAAGGCTGGTTGGTATTAATGAACAATCATGAACCCAGTTCATGGATTTTGGCCCCTTAAATTCGTTTATCCATTAATTAAAAGCTTTAATTCTTCAAAGTGGGTGCAATATAAGATAATTAAACCTCATAATGTTAGTTTCAAATTAACATAGTTTTAGTTTTTAAGTATTTGATAATATATTAAATTAAATGAATAATAATGTATGATGATAATTTATGCATGCCAACACTTTGTATTATTAATACATTGAATTTGCTGTTGTCTGCTTAATTTTTTTATTATGCCTTACCCTAATGAGATCACATGGGACTTGTACCATTGGACCCCCACACGATTAGTTCAAAACTCTTTCTTTTTTTTTTCCTATTGCAGCTTGGAAGTCCTTCATTGATAATCTAACTAAGCTTTTAAAAAAAAATTTTTTTTTTAAAAAAACTCAATTGCTATAATATTTAGGATAAAGGCCATGTTGCATATGACTCAGAGAGAGATAGAGCAGGAGAAATATTTGGCTTTCAGGTTTTAAATAATAGTATATACTTAAATCAATTTTATATGATTAATTATTATGTGTTAACTACTAATTAAGTAGCATTACTATAAGCTTTTAGGTATTTAATTAAAGAAAACAGAAACTGAATGCGTCAGCTTCAAGGACAAAATGAATACTATAATTATAAAACCCCAGCAAACAACCTTACTACTGTTGTCATTATTGTTGCTACCTTACTAAATTATTTTATACTAATTTATAATAAGATTAGATTATTTTATATATTTAAAGGCCATAATAAAAACTCCAATTTGCAAGACTTGGGATATATGAAATTAATCACCCCGAATAAAAGAAATGTTCAAATTATGATGTTGGTTGATGTTATATGTTTTTCTTAATTCTTAATAATAGCATGCTCTTATCCTCAAATACTATAGAGAACATTACACTTTGGACTTGCATAGTAATTTTCATATTATTTATGTATGATTAGTTAATTGCTTTTTTCCTTATTATTATTGATTCCTTAAGCTCAATTTGAAGTTTGCATTTGCAATTAATTTTGGGAAGCCAATGAGATGAGCAACATTATTGTTAGATCATATAAGAATGACGTTAGCAATACTATCTTCTTTTTATTATGCGTCACAAATTCCACATAAATGAAAGGCAAATTATATAATACATCGTCAGTGGAATTTAGTAGACTATACAAACGGGTCCTGAAGGGTGACATGTGTCCCTTAAGGACTAAATTAAAATATTTAAAATTTAATTAATTCAAAAAATAAACATGTGTCAACTCCACGACCCGCTTGTGGAGTCCAAAATTTACCAAGAGAAATGATTAAGATATTTTGGTCGAAGAAATCTCTTGGATGAGTAAGGGAAAGAAAACAAAAGGCAAAGATTTTTCATTTTTTCATAGTATTATGTTTCTTTGGTAGGCCGTGGTTACTGCAACTTGTTTGCAGGTCGAATTAGCTCGTGCCTCGCATGTGGTCACCATTTTCTATCAATTGAATTAATTAGCAACTGGGTACGTATATAAAAGCTTTAAAAAAGTAAGAGCACAAAAATGAAATATCTTGCAAAAAGCTTTAATTACTCCATTTTTTTCTATTTCAGAAATAATTTTTATTTGCACAAAAAGAAATAATTATTTTACAATATTCTTACCATTTCAATTTTGAATTACGTACAAATTTATTTCTGAAATAAATAAAAAGAAAAAAAAAGCCCTTAATTGTAAAAAATGCTTCATAAAAGTCAATTACCATCAATTAAGTACGTACTTATACTTGGTATGTAGTATGAAAGAAGCTTTTCTA
The DNA here is from genome assembly GCA_001974825.2 of Corchorus olitorius. Lineage (NCBI taxonomy): Eukaryota > Viridiplantae > Streptophyta > Magnoliopsida > Malvales > Malvaceae > Corchorus > Corchorus olitorius. The sequence goes on along the minus strand of AWUE01014926.1, from coordinate 27,117 downwards.
AGGTGTAGCAAGCGGATCCAAGAAGGTAGTCCTAATAGCCTCGAATTAACACGTGGGGCGAGTTCATTGGTAGGCCTCGAAATCAATTGTTAAAATCTCCAATCCAACGATCACGACTGATTGTCTCACGTGCAGCATCGTTGGGGGACAGTTAGATTGAAAATGACAACGAAACGAAAGGATGGATGGAATTGTATGATATAATCTCTCCACTTAATTTTAATAGAAAAGAAGGGGAAGGAGGGGCCCAGGAAGAATGAATGGTCGTGATCGTACGTCGAGCCACGTGTACGGACAGTGCAATAACAAGACTGAGTTTTGCTGCCTGCTGTTGCTGATAGATGATGGTGCCAGTCCAAAGATCTACGGATGAAAATGGAAGGCCAAGAGATGAGTGGGCCCCTCCAATTTGCCTAAAGGCAAAGGGGGCGGGCCTGACTGAGGGCCTTTGTTTATATAGGCTTAGAGGCCAGAACATAAGAACATGGAAAAATGTCCATTTCCATATCCTCTACAGACAATCCTAGTGAAATGTCTTTGTCACCTAAGATTAAGCAATCTTTACGGTCTGATTCATTCTGTTTTGGGACAATCACCATCTGATGATTTCTCCAATGCGGGTGACATTTCATTTCAATACATTTGCACTACTATGCCTTTCTGTTTTTTATCCTACTCCACAATCCACATTCAAGAATTTAACTAAATTCAAATTTCAAATTTCAAATTTCATGATAGAAAATTAATTCGATTGACTGATTATCTACAAGAATTCATTAATAATGCCATCATAGTTGAAAATTGAAATATATATTGTTTTAGAGTTTTTCTTTTCGTTGAAATAAGGAGTGACCATATATATATGCTATACATACATTTTTTACATAGTTTATTTTACAACTTATTTATTGAAAAAAAACTAGAATTTTGCTATACAGTTCGAAAATTTGACCCGAAATTTGGTTCCCATGATGTGTTCTTACATGGTTGGTCCAGTAGATTGGTTCCATCAGTACTTGAGTGGAATTTTACTACATAACATGGGATGACTAACCATGACACATCATGGGAGACAAAATTTGGGTCATTTTTTCGGACTGTGTGAAATTTCCCAAAAATCTAAAGTCGGGTCAAATAGAAAATCTATAAGTCAGAAGCTCCAAACTCAAGCTTTTTTTTTTAAAAAAAAAAACATTTGCACTTATGTCACTAGATAAGCTATGCCAAAAAAGCCCTAAGATGATTTGAACCCTATTATCCTATATATATTTAATAGAAATCTCAATATTAATTCCCCCTTTAGTTCATGCGGCTATTTTATGATTAAAAATAATTAGAAGAGAGTCAAGATCAAAATAGGTTGGTCAACATTAGAAGGATACAAATGGAGCCTGAAAACAAAATTTCTCAAAGAGAGTACATATGCCAAGAACATGATTAAGTCAGTAAATTATGGGACGTACTAAAATGTTTGCTACTGAGGCAAAGGGACACTTTTTGTACTTCAGACCAAGATATATCCTGACATGGGGATTTTGTTTCTCCCTCTCCTTATCATAAACTACCTTTACTTTTCAGCTTTCATGGCGATTTTTTTTGTTTTTCCTTTTGCTCTCAATAATATCTATCTATAATGTTGCTCTTGCTTGTGAGTTATGACTTCCCCCCGCTTTGCATGAGATTCCAATTTCTAAACTTGAGAAAACTCTCAAACCCAAAGAGTTTTAGTCAGAAATGATCCACTTGTCTTTTTGATCCAACCTAGTAAAATAAAATGCTTCTATCTTTTTACAATATTTTTTTAAAAAAAGTTTTTAAAAGCAAGCGTTATTTATCATATACCTATCATGAACACAGATGGATAAATTCGGGACCCCAAATCTCATTTATACGAAGCTACGATAATGTACAATTGGTCAAGTAATTACGATTACGAAGAAGTGTTGGAGGATTTAAGGGATCGATGAGTGTAAAATTACGTTGATTCGCCAGAAAAAAGGCATTATAAAGTTTATGATCTGATTAAGAACAGAAAGAATAAGTTTGTTTTTGTTTTTGTTTTTGATCTTATCTAGAAATGGGATTCTAGACAGAAATTGTTTAGTCATTTTCAAATGCTTAATGTATTAAGAACTTGGCTGGAACCCTTGCCTTCCACAAATTGGAGGCAAGGCAAGGCAACCCCACATTTTTTTCCCTGGCCCTCACCCAAAGTACGCAAGTAGCTTTCATAATGAAATGAAACAAATTAAGTTCCTTACGAACCAAATTATAAGTTTCCAAAAGAAAACATCGATTGATCGATCGATGAAGACTAATATAAGCCGAAAAATTATATATGGAGTTTGGTCAGTGGATGGAAACAGTATATATATCTATGGGGTTAAAATATTACGTGGCCCATTTGAGAGAGGGAAAGGGAAAGAACATAAGCAAATGCAAGAAAAAAGTGGCTTTTCCCATATATATCATTCTTTCTTTCCCACAAAAACCAAATATTTCAAAGCCCTCTCTTATTATTTATGGGGATGGACCTGTCTTTAGTCACCTCAACAGTTGAAAGCAGATTCCAGGGAATTGAAGAGGAATACAGAGAGCTAGGGCGCTGGATGGGCATCTTTTAGATATGGAAGCCTATAAAAGTGAAACACTTTTGTATTTGAATTGCTCTAAAAGAAAAAATCAAAACCTTCCTCTCCAAAAAGTATAATGATAAACAACTTTTCATTAAGGAATTGAAGTAAGCACTTTTGTCTTCAAGAAGCCTCCTAGGAGTGAGGGATATGGATTCAGTTATACTATATACTATACTATAGTATAATTTTTTTGTCTAATTTTAAAAGAACAAAGATATATGCAGCTTATAAAGACTCTCAAAGACATTTTTTGCCAGCTTTTGTCTTCTTCAAAGTTCCAAAAACATGTTTTGGGTGGGTCACTAACTACTAAAAGCCTAATTCTGTAATTCACCCAAACCATTTTTAGTGTTTCTAAAGCCACAGTCTCACCTTGTAAACTTCCATATTTTTTTTCTTCCTAGAGCTTACAAAAAGCATAGAAAAAAACAAATATTATTGGCGGGTCCAATCTTTGCATGGGTAAAGAATATCGAAAAAGTTAAAGGAAAAAAACTGTAACTCGAGATAGATAACCCTTTTTAGGTACGTTGGAATGCTGAAATCTTTCTATCTAGGTAGTTAGATTATAGATGGGCCTCGACAAAGATTATATTTACTGTTATTCACAACAAATTACATTGATCCATGCATGATTCTTAAATAATTAAATTATTACATAATCTTATAGTGATTATAATCTTTTAGGTTATGATATATATATATATAAAGAAACATGCACATTCTATAACGTATCTTTGCTTACGACAAGCTGTAAAGAAGACTGTGAAAGTTTCAGGATATGATATTATCTAGCTAGCCCGAAGATGGCGTTTCCTTTTTTCTTCTTTTTTGCCCCCATAGCCCTTTTTGATGTTCCCTTAGTAACGAAGCAATCTCTCTTCGTTTATCATGTGTATTCCCTTCTTAACAATCAAATATTTAACCCTAATTGGTATGATTTATTACTATTGAATTGTCCAATTCCAATTTTATTCCCATGATTTCTTCACATTGACAAATCTTCCCCTTAATTGAATGATTTCGCCATATGAGCACACCCAATATATATTGATGAATTTGCAACCACAAACTAATAATTAAAGATGATTTCAATTATCAATCTTTTAATTAAGTAATAAACTAATCCATGCAGCTAATATTTATAGTGAGAAAAAGCTTATAGTTTAGGAGAAAAGTGATAGAATTGGTTGAGCCATATATAGAGCACAATGATTGCAGCCTTTTAACACACATGCCAAGACCCATCACTTTGGTACCAATATCATAAATGAATACAAATTAAAGATACAATAAGTACTTAATTAAGATTAAACAGAAAATATATAATTAAAACAAGTGAATTAGCTAAAGCCAAAAAACCTTGTGAGCATCCAAGGCAAATTATTATAATTCTAAAAAGAAAAGCAAAAGGTGAGGTGGAGATGTGGTGGGGGGGGATAGCTGAGATACATGGGTGTGCGTGTGCAACAAAAGTTAGGGTTTTCATCAGACAATATCTCTTTTTATTTTTTCTCATTCTTCACTTTAATAGATGCTTGCCCACCATATCTTCTCCATCTCTTCTTTAAGTTTCCTTCATTGTTTTATACATTAATTTCTTTTCTTTTTTTTTTGCCCTATCCTTTTCTTTCTCCATATTTCTTAGTCAGCTTAGAAGCAACGCGTTGATTGCGTCCCACACATTTTGTTTTGGCTATTTTTTGCTATATATACTTTGGCTTCCCTTTTATACCAAAACTAAAAAGTAAGCACTCAATTGCTTTGTCAAAAGCCAATTATATGGTAGGCCCTCCATTAACAAAATTAACTGATCAACCATTATTAATTTTATTGGCTTTTCTTCCCTTTTGATCTTCATGCTCAAGACTCTGCTCAATTCTCATTTATATTTGGTGGAAGTTTGGCTCCACACCCTATTTTGCATGGATGACTTGGCCTTGGCCAGCCTCCAAATCCAGTGTCTATAGTTTTTCCTTTTATCCTTCTTCTTCTGATCTTATATATGTTTCCTTTTTGTATATTTTGGAAAATCTCATCCTCTAAAAGGTCAACCCCTTGTTCATTATTTCTCCAAGTCTTTTTCATGCTTTCATTTCATTTCATTTCTATTTAATTTAATAGTATTACTATGTTTTGTATTTGTCATGAAACAAATTAGTCTACTTTTTTGTTTGTTTTTTCTATATATAGTCCCTTTATTTACACCTTTTCAATATAATATATGTATATTCCTAATTTAAAAAATGAAACTATGTATAATTTCTAAACTTTGTAATTGAGTCTGTTTGATGCTCAGAAGTCAGACACGTTTTCTGGTAAAGCCTTTGAAAAGAAACTTCCGATATAATTTTGAAAGAATTTTTATCATCAAACCGGCCAATATGTGTGGCAAAGTCAAATAAATCAATTATTGAAACACAAAAGAAAAATGAAAAAAAGATAGAGAAGGAAAGATTTATCAATTTCCTTTTTATTATGGAAATTAAGAATGTTGGACGGGGAAACAATTAGTAAACAAAAACCAACGCAAGCCTCCAAAACAAAAAGAAAACAAAAATGACATAAAGAAGAAGAAGAAGAAGGGAGGAAAGAAAGAAGGAAGGAAGAAACGGACAGACCAATTGATTTGGCAACACGTACATTTTCTTCGGATTATTGGCAATTGTCATTATTCGATGGATGACATACGTAAGACTAAGTATTTTTAATAACAGACAAAGTCCATGTGATAATTCTTTAGGGTTTGGCTTAATTCGCTCTTGTCTTTTTGTCCTTTAACTAGTTTGTTGCCTCGATAAATTATTGGCTGACCGCCCTTTCTTGATTTCTTCTTCTTCTTTCTTTTTTTTTTTTTATATATAATATAGTTCAATTTCTCATATAATTAATCGTTGGGTAATTTGAGATCATAGACGACTTTAATTATCTTCCCTAACACTGGCTTTTTATTGGTAGACAGTACAAGGAGTTGACCATAGATGATAATAAATGTTTCATTTTACCGATGAAATTAACCTTTTTCATAATTAAGAAATGGGAAATTATCAAATTAAGGTAGTGATGATCAAATTTTGTGATCAAGACACATGGTAAGATGGATGGATGTGTTGCACCAAGATTGAAGATTAAGGTAAAAATATGACTTGAGATGTAGACATTTTGGAGAGCTTAATTATGGTAGGAAAAAGTAAAATAAACATGATGTTTATGTTGCTAATATATTAGTGGTGGGGAACCCATGGACAAAATGGAGATGGAGGAGTAACATCAAGGTCAAGGGTCATTATCATAACCACCAAAAGATCATTATGATAAGACTCAAGGCTAATTATAATCCCATATATATTTTTTAATCATGTGCATTTATATCTATAATATATACGAAATTAAGCTAAATCAAAGTGAGCTAAACGACGAAACAAATGTGAAGGTTGCCCATGTGAAACCCAGGTGGGTTGAAATGGGTTTTGTTTTCAGAGTGCGGGTTCGGGTGGAATGGGATGGGGATTTGAGCATGGGCCAGCCTATGCCAGGCTTCTTTTTCTGTTTTCAATTTTGTTGTACTATAGAAAAAAATTCTGTACTTCATTTGTGTCTCAACTCTCAAACTAAAGAAATTGATGTAAAGCCATCAGGCATTTGGTCTGGTGGTAGAGTACTGGACTCTTAGTTCCAGCCTACTTAAACCATGAGGTCTTGGGTTCAACTCTTACGGAATGTGAGTTTGTTTGTAATTTATTTGTTTATTTGGTAGGTAGGTAGTTTATTTATAGTATAGTTTCTAGCTTGAGTTGAATTCTCATTTAGATGATTTATTCTCATAGATTAGCGTTTTGTTTGTTTATTTGGTAGGTAGGTAGTTTATTTATGGTATAGTTTCTAGTTTGAGTTGAATTCTCATTTAGATGATTTATTCTCATAGATTAGCGTTTCGGTACTGTAGCGATGTACTGGTCTTCCTGTGCGTTTGTAATCTCAATCTCTTTAAGAAATGAAAAAGAAAAAAAAAGAAATTGATCTAAAGACAATTAGATGTTAAAATGTTTTGGTAATTTTGAAATCTTCCGAGGAAAATGAAAATATAGTATTTCTTATAACAGCATTGGGCCCCGAGGCCCCAATCCTAATCCAAAGTGGTGGAACTAAAGACTATAGTACTTATCTTGTCGATAATCAAAATCAGCGCTTTATTGGGCCCTCATTGGTCCATTAAAGTTCATAGTGCCCCTGTAATAAGAACCCCGGAGAAAAGGATAAGAAGCCCAAAAAAAAATAAAAAATAATGGCTCCAATTTTTATGATCTTTGTACATTATTATTACAAAGCAAAATTTCCACAAATCAAGAATGTAAATAACAGTACAACATCCATGGTAGTATGTTGTATAGGAATATCAACGCCTTTTAAGTTAAGTGTATGAAAAATGTACTCCTCGACTTGACAATCGGGTAAAGTTAGAGTGGCAAATGCAATCTCGGCTTTTCCTTGTGTTGGATTCTTCAGAGCAACTGGGAATTCATGATTTCATTTCCCAGCATATACCCACCAAATGTGCTTCTGTACTACTTTTTCAATTTCCAAAAAAGAACCGGTAGAATTGCTATCTTGTAGTATTTCTCTTGCTATACTTCACAATTTACATATCAAACTCCATAGAGCGGTAATAAGATTTTGACGAAAGAGTATGCAAGTGCACCTGTGAAAATGTAACTATCCACTCTGTCAAGTATTCCACCTGCATTATAGTCCATACAAATTGTTAGTTATAAAGATATCAAATAGTTTCTCAAATTTGTAACGTGAAACTGTGAAAAGAATAATCAGTGAATCCCATATCAAATATAGTTCTTTTGCACCCTCAGATTATTGAATTGGAACAAGAGCGTTTATAATTACCATGGCCAGGTATTAGGGAGCCAGAGTCCTTAACACCAGCATCACGCTTGATCATTGATTCAGTAAGATCACCAAAAATGGACCCAAAGAAGTTCAGAATCCCAAAGGCTATTGCACTGACAACAATGAAAAAGAATATGTCAAGTACATGTTAGTAAAATTTAAAAATAGTTGTGTAGCTGTAGTCAAGTTCATAAATCCATGCCTTTTATAGATATAATAACAAGGCAATCCTGTTATCAGTGTGAGTGTGTGTGTCACCATATCTTTGTACAACATTATTTGTACATAGATTGCATACCTTAGCCAAGAGGCTGGCCAACTAAATATATTTGACAATACAACAGAAGTTGCTATACAACCACCCAAGCCAACAATAGCTCCTTCCCATGTCTTCTTTGGACTTATATTAGTAAGTGGTGTCCTACCAATGGCCTGCATCAGAAAAAGGGGACCAAAAAGGTCATTGGATGGTATATTCACCAATTAATTCAAGGGGAAATTTGTACTCAGGCCATTTAAATAACTGTACTTTTAAAATCTAATTGAAAAATAACCAGAAAAATGAGAAGAAAGTGATGGTAGCAGCATCGATGTCTTTCTCATGAAGCCTATATTACCTTTCCACCCAAAAAAGCATATGTATCTGCTGCAATTATGCTGCTGAAAGAAATCAAGGTTGCCACAAGGCCTACTGTCCAATGGGCTTGGCCACCAAGAAGAAAAGGCCATCCTGCTCCTATTCCTATCAAAACGAAGTGGTTTAGTAAACAAGTTTGGTGAAGATCATCACTCCATTTTATCCACAAGTCAGGTATATGAACCAGAAGGGGAAGAAAGAAAGAAGCTTCATATATAAGCATGTGAAAGCACCAAGTTTTCAGCAAAAGTTATAAGCCCTAAATTTTGTGTATATATAATGTCCTTTTAAGTTCTGACCAGTCTACGTAGCAAATATCATTTTCATAGAAAAATTTATGCATGATCTAATCTACAAGGAAAGAAAGGCATAATAGTCCAAAATCATACTAGTATTCAAGGCAGGAGCTGCTAGGCCACATCTTAGCTTAACCCAGAAACAAGGGAGGTAGCCACAATAAAATAGCCCAAACATGGTACTGCTGAGCTGAGAAAAACGAGGATTTCCTCTTTGCAAGAGCAATGCTGTAGCCACAACAAATGCAGCCGATGTCACGGAAACATCAATATTGCCAAAGTACCTGGCAATAAAGCAGAAACACTAGATATATTATGTGACATCAAGTGTTTCCAAAAAGCTTTTACACGCAAAGTAGGAATCAAATAATGCACTCTGAAAAAAGACAATTAATCCAAAATACTAGCAATCCATTCTAATGCAATAAGAGAACACAAGGTATATCCATCAATCTTACAATGTAAGTATGGGCATGAGAGCACAAATAACAGAGCAAACTCGTGAGACATATCGTGGAGGAGGTGTCATTCCTGCAGCAATCCCACGGCTCCTAACCAACTCAAAATACTCGCGTGCACCGAGGAATACGGCAGCAGCCAAGGCTACAGTAAAAACCCATCCCCCGGCTAATACAGCACCTCCAACAGAGATTCCAATACCAAGTCCAAAAACAATCCTTTTCCTCAATTGACTAGATTTATGCTGTTGGTCAGCAAGAGAATCCTTTTCTGTTGGTAAGACTTGGCCTTTATCAACTTCCTACAACATAACTGTCTCAGTCACCATCTTTCACAAAACTTTCAACTTATATATGAGGCAAAATTTGAGAATTGCAATTTAGATTAAAACATGCATTGTTGATGACAATTTTCATTATCAACCAATCCCAAAATTACTAAGTTATCATTTTCTTTCTCATGCGTTTTCTCAAACAATTGAAACTCTTTCGAATTCTAATTTCTATAAATTAGAACGTCAAAATGCAGAAAATGATTATTAAAAAGTTTCAATTTCGGTTCTACAGCTGGAAAAACACCTACAACTATTGAACGCATAAAAATAAACAAAGACGAGGGCAATTATGACTAAAGGTACCTCCTTGACATTGCTCTCGTCGAGACTTTCCGATTCAGATCGAACGACGGCCGTAATAACCCGCCGGTTGATGTAAATACGAGCAGTACGAACCGGGAAGAGGCGTTCGGTTCCATGAAAGACTAACTTAAGCCTGACTTTAGGGCTTCTTTGAGGGAGATTGAGGGTTTTGTTGGATAAGGGACGGCATGGGCAACCGCAAAGTGAAGTCACTGAGAGTGGAATCAGATTGTACCGATCGATTTCCACGAAAGAGGCCATAAAACAACTGAGGCAAATAATAAGATTTTCAAAAAGTTTGGTGATTTAATTGAGGAAAATCTCAACTCATTATTTCATTGGTTGTTTCTTCGGATTGTTTTAGGATTGAAGAGAGTTTTCAGTTCGAGTTCGAAGGATATTCTTGTCTGGTTCTCTTCTTATTTCACTTCTGGTTATTTTGTTAACTACATATTTTTTTCTTTTATTTTTATTTTCCGAATTTTAACGGAGATCGTTAGGTTATTCACGTGTACAGTTCATTTCTTTCTCGGGGTAATTATGGAAATCACAAGGGCAATATCGTACTTTAATTAGAATGGTATATAACGTGGCAATGGAAAGAACGGAAACCCTTTGAGAAGGAGAAAACCTTTTTCAACTCTTCGAACCATCGATTGGCGCCTAAAACCGATAGTGGAGCTAGAAATTTGGCATACAATAACAATGGCGAGGCGAAAGATCTCAAATTCTGAATCAGAAGAAAGTGAAAACGAAGAGAAGTCAAGCGAAGAAGAAGAAGAAGAAGAAAACCCAAAGCAAGGAAAGCAGGTTATATCAGAATACGAGAAGCAGAGGCTATCGAGAATTGCGGAGAATAGAGCGAGAATGGAGGCTATGGGTCTGACCAAAATGGCTTCTTCTTTGATGGGTTCGTTGCAAAATTCAAGTCAGAATTCGGGTAAGGTTAAAGGGAAACGCAAGGTCGTTGAGGAAGATGAAGATTACCAGCCCAACGATGAAGAAGAACATGAGGAAGACGACGACGACGACGATGATAAACTTGAAGGTGATGGTACTGGTGATGATGATGAGTACCTTCCGGCAAAGAAAAAGCCTCATTCTCAGTCTCAGTCTCGTAAAACCAAGGTGGGTACTCGGCTACTCCTAGAAATTAGAATTTTGCCCTTTTTTGGTAAAGTTATTCACAGTGTGGACCCTGTATTGTTTCATTTTGAAACAATAAGTCTGGTCTAATCATAAAATTAGTACAAAAGCTGATTAATTTGTCAAGAAATTATGAAGTTGATTACTTACTTTAGAGTGAAATGCTAATGCTATGTTAATGTTAAGGTTTTAAGGATAATGGTTCGCCATTTAATTTGTGCCCAATTTTTGTTATTGTTTTGGTATGTCAGCATATTTAGCTGCAATGGTTGGTTGGAATTGTTTGTTGTACCTTTTGTGATGGCAATGGCCACTTGGTTCTAGTTTGATTTGTTAAAACCTTCTTTGATTTTGTCTTCTCCAGGTAAAAACCAAAGACCCAAAACCTAAGAAGAAAGCTCCTCTTCAGAAACATTTGGCTAGTTCAGATTATGTTGATGACGATGATGAATTAATGAAGGTCAGTTTTGATGACTAATGGAGCTAATACTCTTTCCATTTGTAGGTGTTTGAGTTGCTAAGCATTGTAGAACGCATTGCCCACTTTTGTGACCTTTGGATTCCGCTATTCTAAATACTTAGATTTATTTGCAAGGCTAATCTTTTGTGTATGATCTCCAGGCAATTGCTCTGTCTCTGCAAGATTCTGGAGAAGTTGCAGGTGCTGTACATAGAAATGTGAAAGAGGCTACTTTGACTGAAAGAAAGGGGAATACTCCATCAAAGAAGAAAAAATCGGTTTGTTTGTTCTCGAATTGGTGTTTATATTTCAAAGAACTACACTATTTGGCTCACCGTCCCCTTAATTTGTATTTTCTTGGTTTCCTTGTCATTTATCGATCACAGTTTACCAGCCGGGTGCAGATGACTGAGGATGAAATGGTCGTGCACTTCTTTCATTTTGATGGTAATTTCTTGGGCTCCTGCCATCTCTGTCTCTTTTCTCTCTTTAATGGAGGTGCACAATGTCAAAAATGTAAATTTACCACCAACAACTTACATGATAGGAATTAGGAAGCACATGGGTAGTATTAGCTTGCTCTTGAAGATCTGAAAAATCATGGGCCAAACAAATCTTGTAGTGGTTGGTTGCATCTCATTTGAGATGCTAGAAGTTATTTTGTGTATGTGGTGTTATATATTTTGCTGATGAAATCATTCCTCAAATCAGTCGGGATTTACTCATCAGAACAACATGATGAAATCATTATGCTGGCATGTGCAAGAAATTTGGTGCACTTCGGCTTGGTAACAGCATTATAACTAAGTAATAATAGAATTTTGATCAATTTAATTCTAGTGCACGTCTAACCCACCTTATCCACCTAACTATATTTCTGTTATTGTTTTGATCTGTCTTCCTAAATATGTCTTTTTTGGCTCATTGATTAAAATCAATTTTGGCTGCCAGAAGCTGGAAAAGGAGGTATTTCTAGGAGAGATTTAAGAAGAGTGGCTATGGAACATGATTTTATGTGGACAGATAAGGAGTTGTCTGATATGATCCATTGCTTTGACGGCGACAGTGATGGGAAGGTCAGTAAACTTTTTAGCTTGTAATCTTTTCCCCAACAGATAAATACTTGAATGGAACAATACATGGCTTATAAAGCATTGTTGATCTTTGTGAGTTAGGATTAGCAAACTTGGCACGTCATTTTATATCGATCCTGAAACATAGCAAGGTGTAGGCCTTCCAATAATTTACTATTGAACCATTTTCAGTAACATCACATGTCTTGTGGAATGCTTGCCTTCGATCTGAACTTTGCCAACTAGTTGTTTTTTAAGCATTTCGTGGGCAAACATTCATGACTTAAATATGATATTCGACTTACATTGTTTCATCGTTTCCACTGCAGCTAAATCTTGATGATTTCCGGAGGATTATCAGAAGATGCAACATGTTACGAACATCTGAAAATTCTTAGTTGATTCTAACCTCTTCCTTCATGATCAGTCCTTTCTTTTTTGAGATTTCTGATCAAGGATCATTCACCAAATTTGAAGTCTTTCTTTTCATTCTTAGTGGAGATAAATAAATTCAAGTACCAGTGTATAATATTCTTCTGTAAGTTAATCAATCAGTAACTCATAAATTATTTCAATGAGGCTGCAAGTATCTAGTCAAAGAACGATCTGTAACAAGAAGCTTCCTTTGCTCCTGCTCAAATGGCAGACTTTGTGATTAAATTGATAAATATGGAATGCCCGCAGTTAAACTGGAATAGACAAGAATTAATTACTCCACCACATGAAATTAAAGTTGGGGAAGAGAACAACTCTTATCAAAATTCAGGGATAGATGCCAATACAAAATGTTCTTACGTTGGCCACAATTATGAAATCTAGTGAATCCCACTTCACACATTGGACATGTTTTTCTAGCATCCTTACAAAAGACCACTAAGTAATACATTCAATAACGGCTACAACTCATCAGTCATACATTTGCCTTTTCAATTCTCTACATTTCATTTCTCCAGCCATGGAAGTTGCTTCAAATAACTTGTCGTCATGTTCTTTTCAAGAGATATCCCAAAATGATGCCAATCAACCCAACAAGAATAACATATATGAATGGAAGACCACCGTGACTTCTTTTCGATTCTCGTCTCAAGAGTTCCTACAAATTAAATTTCAATGTAAAGCTGCAGAAAAGCTAACATAATCTAGTATGTCTCATATGGATGTTACATAAACTTGACCACAGATGATAAGTAATTTGACAATTGAACCGTGACCACAAATGAATGATTAAGCAAGCATGTAGGTTACATATTGGCAGTTGATCTTCACTGTCTATTTATTTATGAGTTAAGACTCCGGATATTCAATTCCAAAGTACTTTGCAAGAAACTCTATAAAATAGGGAGTAGCTTACCAGTTCTTGTTGAAGCTTGTTATTCTGCTGAATGGCAGAGTTTTTCTCATCAGTTAGCTTGGAAATGAGACTCCTTGCCTGCAGTTAAAAGTATCATCAATCTTTCGATCCTTTTGATCCTTAAGATGATATAATTTTCTAAACATATTTCAATTACCATTCCTATTTTGGCCAAACATATTTCAATTAGCTTATTATCATGGAAAATCTTGTTAAAGACCCATTAACATGGATATGATGATAAATACTTAGCTACATAGCATTTCTACGGGTGCTATAGGAAAAAATGAAGGTAATATCAACATCCAACTCACATGCACGTTCAGCCCTACGGGTGCTATAGGAAGTTTAACATGTAAATAACTTGCTTATTACTAGGGAATAACTCTCTGTAATTGGAAGTTAATCAAAAGACGACAGAAGTTACAAAACAATTAGTAGATCAGGTTAAATGCCATAGTAGTTACTACGTGATAATGACAAAAAGTACCTAGTAACTTAACACAGAAAAACTCAAAATCAGAAGGTCAGCTGAACCAATGATGAACAATTGAAAAGACGCAAATCACAATAGTTTCCAAATCAAAGATTCTCATATGATAACCCATATCATTAATGCATCCATCTCGTAAACTACGCGAGATACGGAAACGTAAGAAAGCCAACCATATGCATTTACCTTAACTGCTATCATTACTGGCCATATTCACATTATTAGTTTAGATGGAACCTGAGAGATGCTAAAAGTATCAAAATATGTGAGTGCGTGTGTGTGTGTGTGTGTGAGAGAGAGAGAGAGAGACAGAGAGTTTACATCAGCTGAGTTATCTTGAGGTTCATGGCGATCAACATGAGCTCTTGACACCTGCACATGCAACCATATATAAGTTATAACCACAAGACAATACATTTATATTCTAAGCGAACCCACTGATTGACAATAAATCCTTATTCAAAGTCAGATGACCAAGGAAGGAACACTTACAGTTGCAAATTCTGGAGTATTTAAGCTGCCATTGTCTGAGACTGAAGCCCTAGGTGAAGAGCCTTCCTCAGATCCTTCTCTAACTGGGGATGGAGGTCGACGGGGTGCAACATAAACAACCCTCAACTTGCATTCCTCGACATTATGCCCAGATTCCTTATTGAACTAAACAAAATGAATGGCAAACAGTTGGAAAAGGAAAACAAATTCTTTAAATGATATCCAATAGAATATCTATAAATACCATCTCTGGAGTTATATCCTTTGCTGTAGCTCCAGGACTAGCAACCACACTCTGCAGTAAAAACTTATCCTTGCATTGCATATCACCCGGTGCTTCCTTTTGAGCTTGCATGGTAACTAATATTACATCAATAAACCAATAAGTAACTTGAAAACTAATAATAATTACAAAACTGATAAATATATATGCTACTCGTTATCATGAAATTTAACACTGCAAGAATTAGAAAAATGAACTATAATTAAAAAACAATGATAGCAAGCCAAGGAGAAAGACCTATAACATTGCACGAAGACCTAGGCAGCACAACTCCAGTGTTAGGTCTTACACAGTACTTCTTAGGATTTGTTGTTTTGACCTGCAAAAAAGTCCAAATTCAAAAGATACGCAGACTAATTAGAATTTATTTGGCAGAACAAAATTACAAGCAAATTTAGAAAGAAGAATAATTTCTTTCCTCGAGGGGAAAAAACCCAGTAATCAATCTATTGGAAAAAAATAGTAGACATGTGAGATTTAAAATTTACTGACATAATTACCTTAAAAGCCACATAATTGTCGGTCTTGTTGGACAGGTTTAGAGAACACGAGATCTGCTTCCTCAATTCAACTAAATAAGCAACAGTAACCGGTTAGAATTAGAAAAAACAGTAGAAAAGAAAACTTGCAACGAAGATATGGATCTGGAAAGCAAAGGGAAGCTGTTAAACTTTGAAAAGGAAAGGCTTTCGAAGATGCTTACATGGAAACTGGAGCTCTTGAGGGTCGATGTTAAGAAGTTCGCCGGTACTCATCGTGATGGATCGGTTATAGAACCGCCGGATATATAAGGGATTGACGGCTTCCGGCGATGACTGGGGGAGGCGGTGGAACTTTCTAGTTCTCCGGCGAGAGAGGAAACAATAATAAGAGGAAGAGAGAGAGACAATTGTGACCGGTCTTCGAGAGAGGGATGAAAAGCAAAGAACGTGGGACAGTGATGTTTGTCTTGCTTTCGACTTGACTGCGGTTGTTCCGGTTCCCTATTTTACAGTATCCTGCGGTTCCTCTTAAGGCTATAATTGTCTTTTTGTCCCCGTTAATGATTTGGACTTTCGAGTGGAAATATGTACTCGCAGGAGGAAAAGCCCATGTACGTCCCATTATTTCTTACCTCTTTTTGTTTCTTTTTGTTTCTTTTTTTTTTTTTTGACATCATACCTCTTTTTGTTTCTAAGTTTCAACCTACTACTATAACTCTTCCTTGAAAATCAAAATCATTTCAAACGGTTCTCTTTTTTTTTTTTACCCAAATGAGAAAAAGAAAAAGAAAATAAGGGGGAAAGAACAGTGACCCCTTTTGGAAATCTATAATTTCTAGTACCCTTTAAAAACAAGTTGTGTAATATTTAAGGTTCTCCTACATAGATTCGATAACAGCTTTGTTGTCGGAATAAAATACTAGGTAATGCAATTAGTTTGGAAGTTGAAGTAGTCGAATGTGGAAAATGCGAATGGTAGGCTGGTATCAACTATCAAGAATCGAGAGAAGCAACTTTTTTGGGGCATTTTTTTACTTCCTCAGGAACTTTCTTCAATCTTACCTTACCTAACTTATTTCCAAAATGCCTTATTCTTTCTCTGTCAGCCTTTTCTATTGTCAAAAAAGGCCTCCTAATACATATTCAAGCAACCTGAGCACCAAAATACACTCGCACCAATTTCAAGTTTCTAACAAGATATTAAACTTATGTTGATGTATGTATTTATTACACAATAACACCTCTGCCATCGTTGGGAACATACAAACATACCTGCTCTTGTCATTCAAGTAACATTTATATAAGCTATTCTTACATCCTAATCGGCTGCCTACTAAATGTATTATAAACAAAAAAAGAAGTAGGACGTTTTGATTAGATTCGTATACTCACGGAGCTATTATCAAGGTACGAACAAGTATTCTTTTAAGTTTAGGATGCTACCGGTAGTATTACTATAAAGCATCAGGCATCAGCAGAAGCAGAAGACTGCTGTTGATGACGAGCTCGAGCAGTAAAACCAGCAAACCAAGCAACCCTCATGAGTTGGACGCCAAGGATCAGTACCCACCAACACACCAGGCCTCTGATAGTGTGCATCATCCATGCTGGTGCACTGAGTTCAACCCCAAGTTTCAACCCCCTCATTAGCTGCAGCACACGGTAAGCTTCATATACAACAGGGGTGACTAACCAAACTGGTGACTGCCAATGCCATGTCAACATCTCAGTCAGCATCTGCACTGAAAGAAGCAGAATGTAGGGACCCAATAAAATTGCATATGGGATGAAATTCAGCTGAGGTTGGAGGTATCCCTTTTCCGACCCAAAGAACATCATCAAGGGAATAACAAGTCCGGTCAAAGTTGCAACTAAATTCCAGAACTGGTAACTGAAAGGTGGCTTGCTCTTGGAAGCTTCTATCAGGTTCATTGACCGGGCACAATAATCTGCCATGAGGAGAAAAAGGGTTGCACCCAGATTGAAGATGCAATCAAGTCCAATTAAGGAAAGAAGGCTGACAACATTAGGGCCAAGGAATATTGTGGATATTGGCAACCACAGAGTGGGTACCATGCCTGTGCTGAGGAGAAGAGAAGGGCCCAGCAGCCACAATGGCCATTTAAGAAACTGAAACTGCGCAACTGGCTGATTAGTTGTATCTGTGAGATCTTCAGCTTTAGTTGCCAAAGACTCCTCTCTGTTTTCAGAACGTAGAGTTTCAAATATTTCAGATGATTTTTCCAAGAAGTTATCAACAGCTTTCTCAGTAGGAGCATATTTGACTGGTGGTGAAGGTTCCCACTGTGATAACTTTGTGCAACAAACAGGGGACTGCCTGATGTGAATACGACGGAAGGAGAGCACATGCGGCACCTTTGAGGCTTTCAATAATGGCAGATGCAGGCTTTTGGAATAACCCTGAGGAATTCTTGTGATGGACATGGTAGAAGGAGGTTGAGCCAGAGAAGCCATTCCTTGGTACATAACTGATATCATCAGCAGCCTTGATAAGATGACATGGTTTTATTCTCTGATCATATATAAGATGTTAGTAGGAAATATTCAGACAGAAAGATTAAACATCATTCCTAATAAATCTCCCTTCATAGAATCATAGACTTCAACCAAATTTATGCATAAATGTACATAACTACATATTATGCTCTGATATCATGGCTTGCTATAACTCTCAAAGGGCACTCCAAACTTTCAATGTTCATGAAATTACAAAAGTAATTAGTAAGACAATGCAAAAGGTAAAGGCTAACTATAATATTTGAACTAAACTTTCTTCAGACTATAAAGCAAGTTTTCAGTTCTTTAAATGACTAATTAAGAATTCATTCATTGGGTCCTCTATAAATTTCATAAATACCACCAGGGTTCTTCATAATCATAGTAAGAATTAATCCTAAAAAAGGGTAAAAAAACACCCGTATCTCCGTTTTGAACAAGCAATATGATTATCAGAAAATAAACTGAGAGTTCAGATCACAATTTTATTAATTAATATAATAACTAATCAGAACGGAGAACAAAAAAAGACAAATTTTTGTAATTTGCGATGTAACTATTAACTAACAACAATAACAAACTTCATTTTTGTGTATAATTCAATCAAATTGATTACAGTAGGCACCTATATCTCTGAAAATAATTCTTCCCATCAGAATAAAAAAATAAATTTAAATAAAAAATGCCCATTTCCCTCGGGTTGAGTGGGAAATGAATCCGCAAGCTTCCCTTACCTCCAAGAGATATTCTTCCTACTTTCTCTAGGACGACGTTGCTTTGCTGAGAATGGGAAAAATCTTCGGATTTCTAAACTCCTCTCTTATCAAACTCTTCTTTTTTTCCCTTTCCTATTTCCAGAAATCCTTTATACTGTAATAAGCAACCTTTTTTATGGCGAAAAACAAAAATATTATTTTTGTTAATTGAATAAATATAGGCGGTCAGAAATCAGATGTCAGAACCGATTGGGTTCAATGACGGGCCTCACGGACACCAAGCCCGACCAGACGTGTCGAAAAGAGGACCTTGTCTTCTCTTTTCTTCAAATTTCAGATCGTCCTTTTCCGCTAGGATTATGGGCTTATGGCTTCTCTTCCAGATTTTGGGCTTGGGTTGATGATATGGACTGCAATATTTGTTGAAATCAGCCCATTTTATTGCGAAAAGTTTGATTTTGGGTTATAACAATATAATAATAACAAATCCAACTATTATCTTTTCGTTTTTGGTACTTCAACCCCAACCCCAACTCCCCAACCATTTTCAATAATTTCTAATCCACTTCCTTTCTTTAATCAATTCTTAATTCAGTTTTAAGATTTTGATTTGAAACTTTGAACTCACATAAACAAACTTCACAGAAAAAAATCCTTCGCAATTAAGCAATTTTTAAGTGGAAACAAAGTCATTTAAAACAAAGTTTATGAACATATCTTAATCTGCCATAACAAAACAAAACCGAGACAATTGATGTAAGAAGACAATGATTAATCAATCGTCATATATTATGAACATATATTAATCTGTTGACACTAATTAACCAGAAGAAATCAGTAATTTGCTGCAGGATGCAGCTTTTGTATATCCTAATCACCAAAAAAATACAAATTACAATAATATATAGTATGAGGTTTACAGTTTACTATGTTTCATATCAATATAGATAAATTCCTTTTTCCTATTCAACTTCTTTTTTCTGATGACGATCATCAGAGATCAGAGAATTGGAATTGGGGAATTGAGTTGGAACGAGTGTAAGAGATCAGAATCTGGCAAGTTGAGCGGAGGCAGAGAATAATGGCCGTAAGTAGAGCTTCCTCTTCTAAGTTCTTGCATGCTCAATAAAGCTGCAACCGTATTCCTAAAAATTCCTTTCCCTGCTACCGTTATTGCTTCTCTTCTTCGTTCCTTCGTCCTTTCTTCTTCCTCTACTGGGAATACTTCATTAATGGTGATTTCACATTCCTTAACCAGCTTTGAAACAAGATCAGTGGTGAAAAATGGTTGCTGCAACACTTTTTGGATGAAGGGCAAACGCAGTAATCCCCCTGTTCGCTTGTCATATTTCTTCAGTATCTTGGCCAAACCTACATGAATTCAGACGTCAAAACAATATTGTTTCGTAAATTAACAGGAAAATTCGATTTCTAGAGGACTACCTGTGTAGTTGATATTGCTGTAATTCTCTAAGAGGACCATTTCGCCATGGAAATCGACTATATCTTTTCTAATTTTCGCCATTTCTTCTTTATACTCTGCTTCTGAAGGATTAGTTCCATTGGGACCCCATGTATCTATCACTCTCTTAATCCTCTGTTGCAATTCCTGAATTTATATATAGATATATATAATTAATCCTCTACTTCAAAGTTTCTATTCATGTCTTTTTGTTAATTGCAGTCCTAGCAGCGACCATGAACCTTGAGATGTTTAGTTTTAATAAATGATTAAAAGCATAGTTAATTACAAATTTCTTTTTGCTGAATAAAGGGGCCGGCCAGAGTCACCGGGTTTGCTACTTAGATGGGAACCATAGTGATTTTAACAATAAGAAATGTAAATTCTAAGTTGAAACAAACCGTGAAACATGTCTTATTCTTTGTCACACTCAATTTATTCAATTAATTTACAAAGTATATTTGTAGATCATATGTTCCCTCGAGATATTTCTTTATTATATACTAAATTGAAAGTCTAGTGATACTCGTAAAACCTCGACCATTTCTTTAACCTATTCGAAGAATATATTTTGTTCTTCTCATATGTCACTTCTGATTTAGTTACTTTCTCATCTCAAATTCCGTCTATTTTATGTGTCAATTCATTTTAGTTACTAACTTATTTTATATCGAAAGTAGGATTCTCATGCATACATATAATATTCTTTTTCATGTGTTACTTCCGTGTAGTTACTCTCTTGTCTAAAATTCTATTTTACGTGTCATTTCAATTCAGTTACTATCTTGTATTCTATTGAAAAATTATTTCACGTGTGAATTGATACATAATAAAATTAATTAAAAATCGACTACATACAAATACACACTTGCTAGTGCCTAGATCAAGCTTTCTTTGTAACTTTTTTTTCTTTGGTGAAAAGCTTTATTTGTAAGTTGTAATTGTATAATTTGACCCAAGGAAGGAAGAAGGAGAAAAATACAATTCACCAACCAAAAGTGTTCCACTAACATTTTACATAACAATGCATTTTTTAATAACCATTTGGCCTTTTCTTTAAGTTAGTGATCTATACAAAAAAGTAAAAAAAAATGCCAACTATTTGCGTTTCATTGTAAGTAAATATAAAAAACAGAAGTCTTCATTTAAACTTACCGTATGTCGGATGATGAAGTCCTCCTCTTGTTCCATGAAAAAGGCATTAAACTTTTCGATCTCATTGTTCAACAAGTAGACAAACTCCGCCTCCGCCTTGCCATACTCCATCGACTCTGCCAACTGCGGTGGAGCTGAAGAAATCAACCTAACAAGCTTCTTCAACTCCTTGTAAGACAAATATTTGTCTTGCCATGCCGGTAATGTTTCCTCAATTTGCTGCTTTAATCTCTTCCCAAACTTCATAAGTAATTTTCTTTTACAAGCAAAAAACAACCAAAATTGGTGATGAAAATGTGAAGAAAAGGGTTTGGTAATGAAGGAGAATTGAAATGAAAAGATGAAATTGAAAAGGTTTTATCAGGAAAAGATTAGCAGAATATTAAAGAGCATATGCTTGGCGTGATGAAGTGGCGGTTAGAAAAAAAGGTATAAAAGAGTCGTTGAGGTAAGAGAATTCGGAAGCATATTCGGTTATTTGTAAGTCATAACAAAGACTATTAGACCAATGCGGCTCAAAGCTATCATCATAAATTAACTTTTAATATAGGACTAAAGTATATAGTGAATTAAATGTAGACAAACGGGGCAGATAAGTTAGGGTATGACTAAATTGACATGTTTGTGAGCTTTTGGGCGAAATCAAAGTGGAGATTTATGATGATCAATGGAATGGGTCATATTGTCCAACTCGTCTTGATTGGGGCTGTTAGATAGAAATAAGTGACTGATTGTGACGGTAGTGTTTGCAAAGGAAAGAAAGATTTGGGGAGGGGATGATTCTTAGAATGATTCCTTAGAATCTTCTCTCATATATGGGCATGGAAATGGTAACTCTCTTGGTATACTAATATATTGTATATGCATTGAAAAAGGAAAATTGTCTAGAAAGTATAACAAAACAATTTAAAATGAGGAATATGTGAAATTTATTGTTTTCTTGATAATGGAATATGTGAAAATTTAGTACTGTGATTTGACTCTTTAATGATTTTAACTTATTGAAAATGTCAATTTGTTTGTTTGTTTTTATTTTTTAATTTTTTTTAGTTCTTACCAAAATGCCAAAAATCATGGGTTAGTATATTTCTGTGTTCTCTATGTTGTACTTTGTACTAGTAAGACTGTAAGAGGAAGCCAAGAAGTTACTTATTTAACTTTTTATTTTATTGTGTATATATATATGCATATACGAATGTATAACATATTAATTGATGTTATGTTATATTATTAATTCCCTAAAAAGAATTTATGTAATTTCTGGACGTTCTTCAGCTGTCTTGCAGAGCTGAGAAATAAAAAAGAAAGAATATATTACGACCACAATAATTACAAATCGAAATAGCCGTACAGATTGAGAAGAAAAGAATAAGAAATTACAAAAAAACTCTCAGGAATTTTATACTAGGTCTGTCATTTTACAATCGGACAACTCAATGGTCAACAAGCACAAAAGGGGGTATATACATATGACACACTCATTATACCATAAACATACGCCATCTGCATAAACTAGAACACAAGTAAATCAAATACTATCTAGCCCCCACCAGTTACTAATATTTTTCACATCCCAGGTTACCTACCACGCCAACATCAAACAGACATTCTGAGTCCTAAAAGGCATGGACAGTAAATTGGTAATTATATGCTAATTCAGTGATCACTGATCACTGATTCTCTAGATGCTGCAAATGGTAAGAAGAGAGAAATGAATGAATTGAGAATATTTTCATTATTGTCAATAATAAATATTTTGGATAAATCTAATGTCCAGGTATACTCAGCATGTGATCCTCAAAAGCTATTGCTACAAGGATTCAAATGATAAAGATGCGGATGAGGAAGTCGACAACTTATAATTGGCCTACAATGCATTAAAAATACCTTTCAAAATCACAACACAAGGACTGTATGTGAACAGGGAGTACTGTCGAGGATAAATCTCTTTGCCCGACTCTGTAGTATAAACCACTTCCAACGCGCTGCTATCAACATGATACCTCAATATTGCCTTGGAACACCCGAAGTATATAGCCTCAGAGTTTGGATCTAATGCCCATAGCCTGGAAAATGTAGCCCGAGGACATTTGATCCATGGACAACCAAACTTATAGTAATTATTACACAAATTGTCAATGGAGATACTATGCTTCACCACCCAACTACCTGCTTTGCCACCATCCTCAAGAAACCAAACAAACAATGTCGAGCCTAAATGATTTGAATAATGCAAACGATCACAGGACACTCCAATAAACCCACAATTATTTATCAAATCTCTTTTTGGCGCCTCAATAGCGTGGGCATTGAAGTTATTGAGGTCAAACTGTAGAAGATACTTTGCACGTGTTAACCGATACAGCACGCCATTCAAGTAAACCGCATGCCTGATCCATGGTAATTCATGAACTGGAGCATCTAATGGCATTGTATGGCTAATCCACTCACCCGTCTCAGAAGAGAATACATCGATGTTTGCAGATTTATTCGAAGAATAAGCACTCCAATAATTAAAGCTGACAACTTTGTAATGGGATGATTCACGAGGGTTGAAAGCCAAGGCAGCAAAGCATTGCAGCTTCTTACCAGCATCAATAGCAAGCTTCTCACGTTCAATATTTCTTGGGATTTCAATGCATTGTTTGGTAAGAGGGTTACAAACATAGTACTGTGGGACTGAACCCGCGACAAACAGAAGCAACCCATTGCAGCTATGAATGAAATCTTTGAAGGTGAACTTAAAGGGCAAGAGTGCAGATAATGATTCAACTACTCTTTCATCAGGTGAGGGGCACCCGCCACCACATGAGGCATATTCAAGGTAGAATCGATATCGAAAGTCAGCATTCTTTTCTCCTCGATAGAAAAAGCCACCAAGAGGGTTATATGTTGAGAATTTGGGAGCACAAACATCAGTTACCAGGCGGTTCCACAATTTGCAGACACATTTGGATCTAATTAGGTTCTTAGCAGGTAAGCGACAAAGGATTTCAATTACCAAATCATCACATAATTTAGACCAAAGGTAACAGTCATTCTGGCGAGGAATGATTGAATCTGGACTTATTTTTCCTACTATACACATCGTCTAATTCAGGAAGAAAGAAAAAAAAAAAAAGAAGCTTTCCTGATAATTTTAGGATATTATGAAAGACGAGTTTTTTGAGCCAAATTTTAAAACTTCAATGATAAATCAGTACAGAAAAGTTAAATTAAAATATTTATTGCCCTGAGATGATCCAGACAAAAAGAGTTTGATTTATTTAAATAAATAAATAAAATAAAGCAAACAAAAGACCAAGATTGATATCCAGGAAAACCTTAAAAGGCAAGAGTTTTTGTG
Source organism: Corchorus olitorius (assembly GCA_001974825.2). Classification (NCBI taxonomy): domain Eukaryota; kingdom Viridiplantae; phylum Streptophyta; class Magnoliopsida; order Malvales; family Malvaceae; genus Corchorus; species Corchorus olitorius. The sequence continues at coordinate 2,574 of AWUE01014926.1, read as the reverse complement.
CTAAAGATCAAAACTTTAAATGGGAATCCCTAGACATAAGAAGAAAAAAAAGAGAGTTAAGATGATAAATTAAATATTTTGCGTTCAATTTCAGAGGATAATCAGTAAGAGAAGAAAAGAAGAGTTGAATTAGAATGGTCGTTATTTAAAGAAAAATCGATGATAACCGATAAAAAATAAATTAATTTAAAAATATAAATAGACAAATCAAACAGAAGAACCAACCTCGATGACAAGGAAATTGCCCAAAAACCAAAGACTAGTCGGAGGCGAACTGTCTTATGAAGGAAGGGAGAGAGAGCTTTGTATGTTACCCAAATCTCAATTTTTATGATTTTTTGCGCCAAGACTCCTTGGAATATCTATATTCTCCTACCCAAATCTCAGCCACATAAGATTTAAAGATTTGTTTTTACGAGCATCAGAATCCAATTTCGATTTAATAGGAAATTAATTCGGAAAAGTATAGGAAAAACGATATTCGAAGCGTGAAAAACCCTTCAATTTTTTTGGCGATGATTTATATATTTTTTATGAGTATTTTGGCCAAAAATTGAGGAAAAATCATTCGGGTCAATTTTTGCAAAATCTTGACCGAAATCGTGTGCTAACCATCACAATTTTCGGCTAAAAACGCGTTCCTGGGCCTCGGCTCAGTTTTGTATGATTTTTGGCGCCAAGACTCCTTTGAATATCTATATTCATCTGCCTAAATCTCATCCACATATGATTTGAAGATTTATTTTTACGAGCATCAGAATCCAGTTTCGATTTAATTGGAAATTAATTCGGAAAAGTATAGGAAAAACGATATTCGAAGCTTTAAAAACCCTTCAATCTTTTTGGCGATGATTTATATATTTTTTATGAGTATTTTGGCCAAAATTTGAGGAAAAATAATTCGGGTCAATTTTTGCAAAATCTTGACCGAAATCGTGTGCTAACCATCACAGTTTTCGGCTAAAAATGTGTTCCGGGGCCTCGGCTCAGTTTTGTATGATTTTTGGCGCCAAGATTCCTTGGAATATCTATATTCATATACCCAAATCTCAGCCATAAAAGATTTAAATATTTGTTTTTACGAGCATCAGAATCCAATTTCGATTTAATAAGAAATTAATTCGGAAAAGCATCGATATTGGAAGTGTAAAAAACCCTTCATTTTTTTGGCGATGATTTATATATTTTTTATGAGTATTTTGGCCAAAAATTGAGGAAAAATCATTCCGGTCAATTTTTGCAAAATCTTGACCGAAATCGTGTGCTAACTATTACAATTTTCGGTTAAAAACGCGTTCCAGGGCCCCGACTCAGTTTTGTATGATTTTTGGCGCCAAGACTCCTTTGAATATCTATATTCATCTGTCCAAATCTCAGCCACATATGATTTAAAGATTTGTTTTTACGAGCATGAGAATCCAGTTTCGATTTAATTGGAAATTAATTCATAAAAGTATAGGAAAAACGATATTCGATGCTTTAAAAACCCTTCAATCTTTTTGGCGATGATTTATATATTTTTTATGAGTATTTTGGCCAAAATTGGAGGAAAAATCATTCGGGTCAATTTTTGCAAAATCTTGACCGAAATCGTGTGCTAACCATCACAGTTTTCGGCTAAAAATGTGTTCCAGGGCCTCGGCTCAGTTTTGTATGATTTTTGGCGCCAAGACTCCTTGGAATATCTATATTCATCTACCCAAATCTCAGCCACATAAGATTTAAAGATTTGTTTTTACGAGCATCAGAATCCAGTTTCGATTTAATTGGAAATTAATTCGGAAAAGCATAGGAAAAATGATATTCGAAGTGTGAAAAACCCTTCAATATTTTTGGCTATGATTTATATTATTTTTATGAGTATTTTGGCCAAAAATTTAGGAAAAATCATTCGGCTCAATTTTTGCAAAATCTTGAATGAAATCGTGTGCTAACCATCACAGTTTTCGGCTAAAAACACGTTCCGGGGCTCCGGCTCAGTTTTGTATGATTTTTGGTGCCAAGAATCCTTTGAATATCTATATTCATCTGCCTAAATCTCAGCCACATATGATTTAAAGATTTTTCTTTTACGAGCTTCAGAATCCAGTTTCGATTTAATTGGAAATTAATTCGGAAAAGTATAGGAAAAATGATATTCGAAGCTTTAAAAATCCATCAATCTTTTTGGCGATGATTCATATATTTTTTATGAGTATTTTGGCTAAAAATGTAGGAAAAATCATTCGGGTCAATTTTTGCAAATTCTTGACCGAAATCGTGTGCTAACCATCACATTTTTCGACTAAAAAACGCGTTCCGGGGCACCAGCTCAATTTTGTATGATTTTTTTGCGCCAAGACTCGTTGGAATATCTATATTCATCTACCCAAATCTCAGCCACATAAGTTTTAAAAATTTGGTTTTACAAGCATGACAATTCCGTTTCGATTTAATTGGAAATTCATTCAGAAAAATATAGAACAAACATTATTCGAAGCTTTAAAAACCCTTCAATCTTTTTGGCTATGATTTATATATTTTTTATGAGTATTTCGGCCAAGACTTGAGGAAAAATCATTCGGGTCAATTTTT